>QFEI01002623.1:27999-41902 GCA_003316145.1 Neoboletus magnificus | reverse complement strand
TCTTAGACAGATGGATTATCGTCAGCGCAGGAAGGAGCAGCAGAGGATTCGTATCGAATTCAATGTCACTTGTGAGTTCTACTGGTTAAGCCGCTCATGATTTGATGGAGACCAAGACGCTACAGCCATCTTGAAGCGTCACCAATTCCTACTCAGGCTCGCTCGTGCTCTGATGACATTCGGTGCACCATCGCATCGTATAGAATCGCAGCTTGTAGCTGCGGCTCGTATTCTTGAGATCAACGCTGAGTTTATTCATTTGCCCAGCGTCATTATCTGTTGCTTCGGGGATAACGATACCATGACATCCGAAACACACTTCGTCAAGGGTGCGGGTGGTCTTGCTCTTGGGAATCTCCACAAAGTCCACCTCATTTACCGAGCCGTTCTGCATGACGAAATCAGCGCTAGAAAGGCGACGCAACAGCTGGAAGAGTTACTCTCTGCACAGCCATTGTACTCGATCTGGTTCCGATGCCTCTTGAGTTTATTCCTGTCGGTGCTCATCTGTCCATTGGCGTTTGGTGGTTCCTTCTTGGATATGTGGGTTGCGGGCGGTGGTGCTTTCATCCTGTGCTTCCTTCAGCTCAACGTCGCGACGAAGTCGACTATGTATAACAACGTGTTTGAGTGCGCTATTCCTCGTTCTCTCCTTGGACCTATGCTAAAAAGTTGTGCTAGAATCACCACCGCCATGTTTATGTCTTTCGCGGCTCGCGGGCTGAGCAGCATTCGCAGTCAAATATTTTGTTATGAGGCTATTTCATCCGCTGGTATCATCGGTATCCTTCCAGGGTTCCTCATCCGTAAGTGAATGCGTCATTGTCGATCGAGTACGACGTCCGACCAACCCCACAAACAGTGACTAGCTCCCTCGAACTGGCATCCAAGAACATCGTGTGCGGTAGTGTCAAGATGGTGTACGCTCTCATCTATACCCTGTTCCTGGGGTTTGGTCTGCAAATTGGTTCAGACCTGTACCTTCTGTTCGATCCCACGGCCCGACACCATCTCGCAACACTAGCGGCCAAGCTATCTACTACCGTTACCCTGATTGGCACATTTGCGTCTGACAACTCGACGGATGGTACACCAGCAGCAGTTGGCACATTCACCTTCACTAATGCCACCAACGCTTACCTGGCAGACATTGTCGACGGATGTTATCGCCCACCTTCGTTTTCCTGGTATATTCAACCCTTTCCCTGGTGGACCCAATTCGTAATCGTTCCCATCTTCTCCATCCTGTCGTCCCTCTCGAATTTACAGCCATGGAAGTCGAAGGAGCTTCCCGTAATGGTTATCATTTCTTGTGCTTCGTATGCGACAAACAAGATTGCGAACCACTATATCTTCAATCGATCAGATATCGTTTCTGCTATCGGAGCGTTTACAGTGGGTCTGCTCGGGAATATCTATTCGAGGAAGATGGGTGGCACGGCGTTTACCTCTATGGTCACGGGTGTCCTGTTCTTGGTCCCGGTGAGTGTTCTGTCTCTCAAGCTGCTCTCAGAGCGTTTCTAGACTCTACACTCTCCGTCTTCAGTCCGGCCTCTCCCAAGCTGGAGGTATCACAGCGAACGGGTCGGCGGTCGACGTTGGAGGTGCAATGATTGCGGTCACAATCGGCATCACCGTTGGTCTATTCATGAGTCAAGCCATCGTGTATATGTTCGGTTCTCGCAAGAACGCTGCAGTGTTCTCTTTCTGATCCCATGTCGAAGGCCGGGGATCCAGCCCTGCCTCGTAGATACCGACAACCGGGCCAAGTGCTCATTGGTTTCGTGTCATACTCGAGAAGATACGGCGAATTTACATCTATTAGTTACCTCTACACTCGTTGGGACAATGTTGGTATCATAGCTTCTAGAACATGACAGCTGGTGCATTCTCCACACTTTCAATCGGTGTCTTGTGCCCGACAAGAGTTCTGATATTGTTGATTCCATACCTTGGAGTAGGTTGGTTCGAGAGGGCATCAACCAAGTAGTAACCCAATAAGTACGCACCGAATCATCGTTGGTCTTTCCAGACCGATACCCCAACCATGCACGCGGATATCCTTTGGGAAGCCCATGGGTTCGAGCATCTCAGGGCGGAACATACCACTGTTCCCGATTTCAACCCACTTTTGAAGCATGGGGTGAAAAGCAAAGATCTCAAGTGATGGCTGCATCACATCAACACAATCGTCAAAACCTTATCTCTTCAGTGGGTTCATTCATACGAACCTCTGTGTATGGGTTGTATGCAGGTTTGAAACGGACATCAGTCATGCCCATCTTTTTGAAGAAGACTCGCATAAATCCTGTAATTTTTTTAATGATCTCAAGACGAACACAAAGTGCAGACCCCGTCATAACTTACCAATGAGGTCAGCTAGCGTCAGATTTCTATCAGCAACGACACCCTCTACTTGATGAAATTCAGCCAAGTGTGTGGCATCCATTGTCTCGTTTCGGAACACTCTGTCGATGCTGAATAGCTTTGCCGGTCGGAACCCGTCTTCTCCCACATGCGACGAAACACTCGACTTCAGTTCCTTACTCTCGTCGTATATTTCTTCACCTCTGCATTTAGCAGCTAGCTTGTAGAGCATTGATGCTGATGAAGCAGTGGTGTGAGTCCGGAGGAGAAGCTTGTGAGATTCTTCGTGGGACCAGGGCGTCCGATAGCCAATCGATCCGTACCCGCCTCGTTCGTGCACTTCAGCAACACGCTTGTAGTAAGCCCCAGGGGGTGGCAATGACGTCGATGGATCTAATATAATGAGACTAAAGCTATCAAAGAGAGTGACGAGATGCCTACCAGAAAGGTAGAATGTATCTTGCAGTTCTCTTGCGGGATGAAGCTGGGGTACGAAGAGAGCGTCGAAGCACCAGAAACCTGACTCGACAAAAGAGTTGGTTGGCATTTCTTCGAAGCTGGAGCAGTTGTCAGGCGATCTAATGGAAGGATGAACGTGAACATGTCGCACCCCATCTCTAAGAATATACTACGGATCTCTTCGCGAACTTTAAGGAGTGGATGGAGTGCACCACCCGACGTCGGGATACCGTCGGCTTCGAAGTTGTATTTCTTGAATACCGCCGTTTTCCATGCACCACTGTGGTTGATCAGTCTTCTGTTCTGCGAGGAAACGAAAAGAAAGCATACGAGGTCAGCATTTCGACGGTAAAATCAGTTTCGGGTTTCGCGATGGACGTGCTGAAGCTTGGACCTTTGTGTACAGTGAACCACTGCCCTTTTCTGAATTAATGGGGAGCGTGTAGCGCATATTACCGCGTAGAGAGAGTGAAGCTACCTTTGGATGATGAGTTTACGCTTTCGTAGTTCAGCCAGAGCCTTCTCGCCGGCCAAGAGAGTTCCAGTAGATTCCACCTCGCGCAACTCGAGCTGAGTCGAATCTATTATTTGTGAAATCTCAGGAATTCACATGGTAAATTAGCTGGATTAGTGCTTCTTAACACTGTGCGACTTACGGCCTTCACGAATCCGCTTCCCTCCTTCGCTATCCAGTTATTCTTGAAAGCACGCCCTTGACCAACCTTGGCTGCCTCATCGCCCACTTTTTTCTTTAACTCCTGGGCTCCAACCGGGCTGCCCTCTCCCTTAGCTGGCAGGGCTGCCCACACTCTAGCTTCGTGCGATCCCTCCAGGACTATCTGTGCACCCTCAGGTGTGAGGGCATGAAAGGACGTCTCATGGGTATCGTAAGAAATCATCTGCCAGATAAGTAAGCGGACCCGATCGTGATCATATTGCGAGCAGACTTCGACATGCCTCGCGACTATGGAGGGAGTTCAGAGCACCGAGAATCGTGATCTGGGCTTCATGACTCGTTGCTAGATCGCGTTGTCCGGGTATAACAAGCGTCCTCGTATCTTGAATCGCACCAGATTTGTCTAGTGTATCTAGCACGACTTGCTGGAGCGCTTCTGTCATGGTTCTGTGTACTAGGTCACCTGGCGATGACTTTGTGTTTTTTTTGCTCCCTCGAGATTGAGTTGGGGCCAAATTCCAATCTCTTTGAAATCACGTGGTGCACGTTAATCATGAGCCGCCATTTGCGCTGAGCACTTCGTCGAATACTACCATGAGTGGTTCAAGACCATCAGCCAACTCGTGGCAAGAACTATGGCAGCAAGCGTATAGCACAGCACAACCGACCCTTTCTTCGATACGGGACAGCTTGGGCTCAACTACTTCACCATACCCTCGTATCACGCGCGTTGGCCAGCTCGACGCCGAACTGCTCGATCAAGAGCTGGTGCATTTGTTGTGCGAGCCATTGCAAAAGGCCCTCAGTCTCGTCAATGTATGTCTACATCTTCATTAGCATCTACTCTTGACAGCGGGGAAGACCGCACTAAGGGCCCGATTCGATTCAGAATTAACTCTCGTCATCCAATTAACGCTTTACAAGTTTTCGTTGTGGGACCTCGGAGCCAGTTATGGTTCTCGATTACAGGGATTGAAATACAACACTCCGAGCAGGTCCAGTGACCCAGTCTCTCGCACTCGTGCGTTTCATTACGTATATGGAGTGTTTATTGTTGACGCTCCAACCACAGCTGGTGGACTGCCTCGGCGAACCGTTATCATCCATGGTGTACTTACTATCATTGTGCCCTATATCTACAACCGTTTACGTGCACATGCATTGTCACGGGCTTGGCCGGATACACCTTCAAGTGACACCCGTCGCATAGCCTGGCGGATACTCACACGACTGGAATCAACGCATTCGCTTCTCGGTTCAATGAATTTCGTTGCATTCTTATTGAACGGTCGGCAAGTCACGGTTGCCCGAGCTGGTGTCTGGGTTTAACACATTGCTTCAGGTATCGCAGCCTATCCGATCGGCTCCTTGGAATCTCTCTTGTTCCTACTTCGAGTCAGGTCAAGCGTGAAGTCAGCTATGAGTTCATGAATCGCCAAATGGTGTGGCATGCCTTTACTGTACGTCACCCATCTTCGGATTCTTGTATTCTCTCATGCCTTGCCCAGGAATTTCTCCTATTCCTGCTGCCCCTCATCAACACAAGATCAGTTCAACGCCGAGTCACTCGATTGGCATCGCAACTAACTCTGCCAGCGATACTCTCGAACAAATCTAAAGTTTCTCAGAGTTCCGTGCGAAAGCACGGTAAATACGAAGCACTCCCTGCAGACCAATGTGCAATTTGTGCTGAAAACGTGTCCTACACTCTCAATCTGGGGTACTCTGCGGATGCACTCTCGGTTGCGTCTGCCACGGTAGGGGCATCGGAAACGACTCGAGACAACGAAGTTCCACCTTTCCCCATCTATACCCCGTATGTCACCTCCTGCGGACATGTGTACTGCTACCATTGCATCGCTGAACGTATGATGCGCACCATTGACGAAGGGCTGGATTCTGGATGGGAGTGTTTGCGATGTGCGGAAAGCGTCAAGAGTGCGGACAGGATGGAGGCGGAGGAGTCGATACCAGCGCATTCGGATACAATGAGTGAGTATGAATTCAGTAGCGATCTAGATGTAACCGACATGTCGGGCAGTGCAAGTAGCTACTTGGGTTCGCTTTCAGAATGAGTACCAATGGGTAAACGATTCTTTCTAGATACGGTCGGTATTGAATATTGATACATCGACGATGGATTAATCTACATACTTGGATTACAGTCAGCTGGACCTGCCAGACTTGAGTATGTCCACAAGATTCCTCGTGCTAGAGGATTTAATCAGAGCATAATGGGATTCTTGCAGCCGTCGCCCGGCCATGATGCTGTCCGTTACCCACTCTGGCTTGACTACGTGGGCTTGATTTCTTGATTTTGCTGTCAGAATTCTGTGGGTTTTTGATCCATTGAGTTGTCGTGATGTCACGATATGTGTTGCACCGCTCGGTGCCAATCTGAACCAAGGGACATTAATTGGTAAGAGCCGGCACACTTCCGAACTGAGTAATCACAGGCTGAGGAACGTACAAAGTGGTCCCGCCTGCTTGTGCGATAATTCTTCTCATTTCGATGTCGGTTGTACCGCTGAGGTAACCATCAATGTATACACGAACATTGCTTAGGACACCCCTGGAAGGTTCATCTCTTCGTTGAAGGGAGAGCTTCCTTGAGCGGTCTTCATAATATGCTTTTGCGGAGGCCCCGTGAGGGGTTCTTCCTTCCCCTCGCTGATGGCCAGTGATAGCAGAAACGACGGTGTCTAAATGCAATGAGGCAGCCTGTCTGAACAGGATGACGGTGGCTTACCTGACCGCTCGTAGACATTAGAGTGGGTGATTGGGTTTAAGTTGTCCGAGAGTGTGTTTAAAAGGTGCTTTGTTATCGCAGATGAGGATGGTTTCTTTCCGTCCACGGAAATATGTGCTGAGAGTCTGTGGCAAGTGTGAGTCGGGAGAGACGAATATGAATTAGGATGAGATTGAGCACTTTGACCAGCGTTCCCTGTCCTCTTCTAGTTTTGTGCGCGGTGTGTAAGGAGCGGTTTTTTTGTCTAATGCAGTTGGCTTTCTGACGGACAAGTACCTGTCCATGGCATTATCGTCCCATCAACACACGCGAAACATATTCAGGGGGTTGCGTTGCACGTGACTGACGCGATTGGCATAAATCACGGGATATGGACTCAGTGTGATCCAATGCTGTCCGCTTTTCGTCCTTTATCTCTGCTCCGTCTTGATCCCGTACTTCTTTCGAGGAGAATGTCAGCAAAGTCGTACCAGGACGCCATTAACTCCCTCAATACTCTCCAGAGCAATGCCGCTACGCTTGCGGCAGTGAGAGCTTCGGGTATCCTCAACAACATCAATGCTATCGCAGAGATGAACGAGTTTGTCACTAGGATAGGACTCACGGTATGCTCTACCTCCAATTGCATCCTTTTCTCTCACGCCTTCTATACCAGCCTGACGACCTTAATGCTCTCAATGTCATTCACATCACCGGTACCAAAGGTAAAGGATCGACCAGTGCCTTCACAGACTCAATCCTCCGACATGCAAGACCCGGGATGAAAGTTGGTATGTTTTCCGCCTTTCTATACCGTCTCTCTTTTTCACCGGCGCAGGTCTCTATACTTCTCCACACCTTGTCGCTGTCCGTGAGCGGATCAGAGTCAATGGCCGGCCCTTGTCAGAGGAGGAGTTTGCAAAATACTTTTTCCAAGTCTGGAAAAGGCTCCAGGATAATCCAGTATGCTTTCTTTCTCCGACCGTTCAGGCCTCAAACACTGGACCTCCGTGCAGCCCATTACTCCTGGATTTCCACTCATGCCTGGCTACTTTCGATACCTGACTCTCATGGCATTCCACGCATTCAAAGATCTTAAAGTTGACGCAACCGTCCTGGAAGTCGGCATTGGTGGAGGGGGTGACAGCACAAACGTCATCCGAAGTCCAGTCGTGACTGGAATTACTGCTCTTGGGATGGACCACATCGCAGTGCTGGGAGGAACTATCGAAGCCATCGCGGGGCAGAAAGCTGGAATATATAAGAAAGATGTCCCCGCTCTCACCGTTGAACAGCATTACCCATCAGCCGACCTAGAGGCTATCCTCAGAGAAACTGCTACGAATGTCAAGGTAGGGGACAAACATTGTCGTTTGAATTATTGCTAAATTCCCACAGGCATCGGAATTCAGGGTCGTGAAGGAGTTCTCTGCCTTGAAAGATATCAAATTGGGCGCGCCAAAATCGTTTCCCCTCCCTTTACACCGCTAACCTTTCTATGTAGGTCTTTCGGGTAGACATCAGTTATCGAATGCAAGTCTTGCAGTAGAACTGGCTCGTACCTTTATTTCAAGGAAGGATCAATCATTATACTCCGACCTGATACCTAAAGACTTTGTTACTGGCCTGGAGAACACTAGGTGGCCTGGCCGCTGTCAGACAGTAATGGACCCTAACTACTCGTCGACAACCTGGTATCTTGACGGCGCACATACAGATGAAAGCCTCAAATGTTGCATCGAATGGTTTGCTAATCCCAGTGTTAGCAACTCTCAGCGAGTATCTATGATTCAACACCTCGTTCTCAGTAATAACGTGGTTCAAATGCAGTAGACCTACAGCTAATGCGCGCCGCCCACTACGTGTCCTGATTTTCAACTGCACTAACGGTCGTTCGGGCGAGATCTTCCTCCGGACTATATTTAATGAGATCAAGACACAGCTTTCAGTTTTTGAGAGCCCTGAGGATGCTAGTCATTTCTTCAACCAAGTTATATTCTGCAGTAATGTCACCTATGCTGATGGGCACTTTAAAGGCGGTGAGTGGCCTGGGCGGTGTGCATCTCTCTACATCCTTACCTGCCACACAGATTTCACATCCGTCGCATTTGCCACTGCTGAGCACACTGGACCGACCACCCAAGACCAACTTAAACAAGCTTGGTCGAACATAGTGAAAGAATTCCCCGTCGACGCCATCCATTCTCTGCCCTCCATTGAACATGCCGTTCGGAAAGTTCGAGAACATCCAGCTACGAGACATACGGATGTTCTCGTTACTGGTAGCTTGCATCTAGTCGGAGGTGTCATAGAAGTAGCGGGATTACCTTCTGTTGCACTTGGAGATCTGTAGCATCCCTGCTCACGCCATGGCCTGCAATATCTTGCAACACGGATACATAGATTGACCCATCGTCTCGATGTATCATACCTAACTTATAGCATATCACCTTCAACAGGTTTTATGAAGAACAGTCTTTTGGAAGATCGGAGCCTGTAGCGAACACTAGGTGGATCGCAGTTGACTTTTGGAGGTGAAAAAAATACCCGTCAGGTATCGTCAATGTCTCTGGGGAAGCAATTGACGCAGAACAAAAAAAGTTATCATTCCCTTGTTCCTCGGGTATGGTCAGGGGTTAGTGCCCCAGTCCCGCTGGGTAGGAGGACCGGTTGTATAGGTAAGGTGTACCTCAGATCAAGCTCCTCCAAGACAGTCTTGAGATGACGCATGAACGCATTCCTGCGCGCCCAGCGCCCGCCCCAGTCCTGCCAGTTCGAACGGTCTAAAAAGAACGAAATGAGCATACTGCGTAATGCAATCACACGGTGCTAGACTTGCGTTCAATAGATATGGTGAGATGAATGGCGTTTTGATACTCCATCTTGTCAATATTGACAACGCAGCCTGACCATTCGCGGCTGTTCGCGACGACGTAAGCCTGTATGCGTTGTTTGAGCTGTTCGACGATATCCAACGAAGTATTATAGGATATCATGATAGTCGTACTTTCCCACCTGCCAAAGATGAGTCTCGTGCATATCGATGGAGGTTGGACACACCGTACATGGAAGTACTGCGACGCATGTTGTGAACCAGTTTTGTGCTAGATAGTAGGGAGTTCGGCACGATAATCTCTTGGCCGTCAACTCGTCTGAATATAGTCGAGAAGAGGCCAAACTCCTTGACAACAAGGTACTGCTCATCGATCATCACCAGATCCCCTACGTCAAACACATGTGTAGAAAAGATGAAGATAAGCTGGCAACAAGGTTAGCGATTGTCTTCTGCGTTCACAAAATATCTTACCGATTCAAACAGCGTTTGGGCCGAGTGGCCGAAGATGAACGAGAATCCGAGAATGATGGTTGCAAGGGGTACTAGCGAGGCCAACGTATTACTTCGATTAAAGATGAGCAAACAAGTAAAGATGATAAAAACGAGTGCAATGCAGACAAGGACTGCATCAAGCTTGGCCACCGCCGAACCGACATCCTATTCATATTGTCAACGCTGAAGGGTTCCAAATTTTCGGTTCCTCTCACCTTGAGACTCGCTGTGAGTGCTTTGCGTTCTCTGTAAATTCTTTGCACCGCTTCTCTCATCTCCCGTCTGCTGATATCCCCATTTCCATCCTTGTCGAAAAGGGCGAAAGCCGCGTGCTAGTTGGAGCATCAGCTTGGACACTTGGAGCAGCAGAAAGACACAGACAGCTTCTGATGTGGAGTGGAAATATGGGTAAAAGTCTAAGGAAATAAATGTTCATTACGTTAATCATAGGCGTCACGAAGGGTCAACAAGCCGAACAACATACCCTCTACGACGAGGTGAGACCTCTCAGGACTTGTAGCCTTCAAGCCTTCGAACAACTTCTTTGCCAACTTTCTGGCCGAGTGAAGCCCCTCCAGTCTTCCGTCCTTGTGAAACTTGGAATTTTTTAATGCCACTTGCCCAATGGCTCCGCCGACCTGATCAACAATGATAGATGCCATAAATTTGCGGCGGCGACGCCTCGTTTCTGCTCGGCTCAGTCCGCGGCGCTTCTTCTTCTCCTGGGGGTGGTGATCAGTAGACTCGTGTTGTTCATGAGCAGGTGAAACGTCCGGTGAGGCTGACGTCGTCGCACCATTGGAGTTCTTCCGATGCGTCCAAGCACCTGTCAGTCCTCCAAGATCGAACGACGCGCCTATCGAGCTGAGCGTATTTATAGGACCCTTCTTTCCGTGGGCTGTTTTTCGACTGGTCGCCACAGGGTGTGCATTCGAAAGGAGATCGAGCGCTTTCAGTCCCAGGCGATTCTCGCTCAATCGGTCTGCGAGCGCGCGTTGGTGGAAGTTGATGGCAACGAATCTCAAAAACAGCTTTTCGACGAAAAGGATCATGACTGCAGTAAAAAGCGCCTGTTTAAATCACATGGTGACTTCCAACAGGATGATATGCAACCAAAAATGAGAAATACCTGCATGACACGGTTGATGATGACCCAGTACGACCCCGGTGGATCATAGTAGGTTCGAATCGCAGACAAGGCTGTCCATGCCCATGACACGTCAAGAAGCAGTTTCAGCCAAGCGGATACCGCTAGTGTGAGCTTGAGGATGTCATGATGAGGAAGGGCTTTGAACTCGACGACCGAGGTGATGACACACCTCTACTTGCGTCTTCAATCGCTCGACCTGGCCACCGAGGAGCAGGATGATGGTAACGATAGTGTTCGGTAACAGGTCGACAAACAAATAGGTCGCACAAGATGCTGCCCATATAATAGAGAGCCACAAGGACCATGCGTGCACTTGGGGGCGTACACCTCCGCTGCTTTGATACTTGAGCTCCACGACCAAAAGCGGAGTAATGAAAAACGCGGCGCCGATGACCCCAACCAAAAGAGTTCGGATGGGACGAGTCAGTTTCATAAACGCGAGCCAGAGGGCCCTGCCTCTCCGAGGATGCTTTCCTTGACGGGTCTCTTCAACTTCTGTGGCTGAAGATTCTTCGTCCCAGTCGAACTCGTCAGACGTATTGGTGGATGTGTCTGTGTCGACTTCCACGTGTACATCACAGTCGCTCCCTTTCTCTTCCTGGCTCTGCCCTGGAGAACCGAACGCACCATCTCCCAGCTCCGAGATGCTTGAAAGGCGAGTTTCGCAAAAGTCAGCGGTCTGTTGTCCGGATGTCATAGGTAGAGCATGGAAGGAGGACCGGGACAAGTGGGGCGGTGAAAAATGTTTTAATTTGGATGCAGGCTCCAACAAGTTCTTGGCAACCACTTTGCTCCGCATCATAAAGGGTGTTTGTTCATTTACATACAACATTCACTATGCCTGTTACCCAGAATGGTGATGCTATGTGACACAGATTACAGTGTGTGGCAGGATAGCTTGCTCTGTCGGTCATGGCCTTGAGACGTGGTCGACCGCTCTTGTCAGTTGAAGTTGAGGATACAAGCCAGAGTGGCACGGGGATATCTTCCGTTTCTAGACCAGAGAATCGAAACAACGTATCACTGCAGGAGACGTCGTCTCACGGTTCTATGGTTGCTGCCCAGCAGAGGTGGCGGTGAGGCGGGACGCTTATGCTTGTGATGAGGGCATGAGATGATGACCACGGTGGAGTAAGAAAAAACAGCCAAAAGCACTCACACGGTCACTTGACAAAACAGAATCTTGGGCAAACATCGAAGCACGGAACTGTTGAGCTGGGAGGAGGGAGGATTCATCACAACCATCGACCGACTGTTCTGGGGTCATTAGTCCCCCGCGTAGAGTGCTTGTTCCGAAGGGCTGGGTGGGTGACGGTTCTTCCGTGAACCTATTTAAGTCGAGCAGCGCCGGACGCCTCGGCTGCTGTGTGTTATGGCGTGCCAACGCGCTCTGACCGAATTGCTGGGTTGGCTGGGGGCCTGCCTGGCCCTCTGTAGGCCCAAGGATGTCCCTGGCTCTGTCCAGGATGCTCTCGCGTGTCTCTGGTAGGGACCTGACTGAGGGAACGACTTGCTGGCGCTTGAGTTTTCTGACTGGGACGATTGAATCCATCAGAGTGCCGGTCGCATTCTGGGTAGGTGGCAAGATGGGAATTTCCCTTTCGATGAGGAATTTGATTGTGTCCTGGGACAAGGCGTTTTTCTTTGCACATTGTTCGATGTGTGTGCGCTTCTGCTTGGCTGTCTTCCTGCTCGTCCACTGTAGTCCACAACTAACGCATTTGGACAGCTGGACGAGCTGGCGGTCGGGAGGGGCTTTTCTGACGACACGGGCGGGTGGAGATGGGGGCGGGTGCACGGCGGGAGGTGCACGCGAGAGGGATTTATAGGCAAAGCGAGAGAGGCCATCTGACAGGGGATGAGACGGGAAGGCGCTTCTTTCGGACTCGCTCACCGTCCGTGACATCATCGCGTCTTCTGCGTTGCTCTCGCTCTTCGACGACGTCATCGACGTGCATGACAAGACGCGTTATTTGTGTCTGTTTGTCACTAATGAGTCTCGCGACTCGGCTCGAAGTTGTCCTTGGTCACGATCGATGATGAACGCTAACCCGCCACCCTTTGTCAACGACGACGAGCTCTTGCAGATCGTCACCCTCGCCGTGTCTCAGATCCCGGAGCAGCTCAAAGCCTCCACTGATCGCCTCAAAGTTCTCCTCGACACCCACGCCGGCACCTACAACGCACTCCACCGAATTGCCGCAGATCGCTCTCAACCTCTGCAGGTCAGACAGCAGAGCATCATTCAATTCAAGAACGCGGTTCTGTCTCACTGGAAACCTCAAAAGTCCGTCCTCCCTTGCCTCTCCGCCACTCGTTCCCTTTGACCACTCTTTCAGGCTCCTGAGTGAAGATGACCGCACACAAATACGCGATCGATGTTTCACTTTCTTGTCCGAGGAAGATGACACTGTTCGTCCATCTGCAACCACTCCTGTGTCCAGCTGATTTCCCGTGATAGATTGCAGAGTGTAATGAGCTGATTGTCGCAAAAATCGCTCGGTCGGACTACCCGGACAGCTGGTGCGTCCGGACACACCGTTCAGCTATTTGCCGTTCATCATACAGATGTATTAGGCCATCTCTCTTTACTCAGATTATGCCTGTCGTCGAAAGTGGCTTGCTTTCCTTGACCAGCTCCCCGCATGCGACCGTTCGCTCAACACTTGCCCTGAGACGTAGCTTGAAAGTCCTCAGTTCTGTCATCAAGGAGTATTCAAAGGTGAAAATGCTCCCGGGCGTCAAGAAGATGTCCCAGGTATGATGATTACCTCCCTAGCACCACAATTCTTGTTCATTCTCGTCGCCAGATCACGGACCAGCTACGCAACATCTTCTTCGCATACTACTCCCAGCTCTCCCCTACCATATTGAGTATAAATGGCTTGCTGGATCAAGAACGTACCGTTGCCTCTCTCACAATAGCTCATCTCGTCTACAAATGCCTCGTCAAGATGGCAGTATGGTCATGGCCCCGCATCATCAGGGACGTGAAAGGCGAGCTTGCAGAGCTTAAAGAATGGGCAAGTATTGTGTCGAGCATATGCTGAACTGGACTCTCTGACCTTTCCTGTCGTAGTTCCTTCAATTATTCCGGAGTTCTACCGCTCAGCTTACAGCGCTTTCAGAGCTGCGTATAAGCCTTGTTCTCGCTGTACGAACCATGCCAACCTCCAATCCAATCACGGCCCTTTC
>QFEI01002623.1:9329-27964 GCA_003316145.1 Neoboletus magnificus | reverse complement strand
TCCGAACCATGCCGACCTCCGATCCAATCACGGCCCTTTCCATCGATCGATTAGCGCACCACATCCGTCTTTTTGGCAAATTCTTCAGAAGGTTACAGCAACTCGACACTGTAAAGTTCGTCGAACTCCCAACGTGTAATGACATGGTTTTGTACTACTGGTCAAAGGTCGTAGAAGCTACCAACCATCGTTCCGGAGACATGATTCAAGGTACGAGAAACTCGTCGGAAAAGGCTCAGATTTCAACTCACTTATTCGACGCCAGATTCATCTGCTGCCGTCTATCCAGTCCGATTCCTTGTTCAAGCAATGGTCCTCTTTAAAGAAAACCTCGCCAAATGGACCCCTTTCCGAAAGGGCGGTCCAATTACTGAGACCAGTACGGAAAATTCCCCAGACGTCCCATTCTTCACTGACATCCCATCTGCAGCGCTGTCACAGCAATTTGTCGAAGATTCGGTTCGGTTGCTTGTCACACGTTTCATCCCTCTCAACCCATCCGATCTCGAGGGCTGGATGGCTGATCCTGAAGAATGGGTTAACGAAGAAGACAAAGAAAATGAACATTGGGAATATGAACTTCGCGTATGTTCTCGCATTCCGTGATCTCCATCCATTTTTAATCGGTGTAGCCCTGTGGAGAACGCGTTCTTATGACGCTCGCGGCACAGTATCGGGACTATGTTGTCCCTTTGATGGAATCCACTTTCAAAGCCATAATTGGTGAGCCCTCCAGCTTCAAGTTGTTTTCGTGTAGCATTCGTTCACCCTCCTGGTGTAGAACAACCAACCACGGATTTAGCAAGCGTCGTTCAAAAAGAAGCGCTGTATTGTGCGATAGGAAGGTGCGCTACTAGGCTTCGCGACGTCATCCCGTTCAACGAATGGATGCGTCACAAACTCATCGTCGAAGCAAGAGAGACGAATCCAAAGTAAGATTTAATTAATACATTTCGCGGCATCTGACAACGGTTCAGCTTCCCAATTATCAAGCGTCGTATTGCATGGTTGGTTGGCAAATGGATCGGTGATATGGGTACACCTGCGTCAGATCCTGTCATTTGGGAAATTCTCGTCCACCTGTTACAAGATAGGGGTCATGGATCGGATGCTGTTGTTCGGCTCACTGCTGCCAATGCACTACGGGAATGCGTGGGTGTAAGTAACCCATAACTACTCAATAACCACAGAACTAAAACCTACTAGGCTCCCAGTTTTGACGTAGCTGTCTTTGCTCCTTTCTTGCCTGCTACCATCACGGAGTTAATGAAGCTTATGAGTGAAGCAGACACAATAGAAATGAAACAACGGCTCGCAAGGAGTTTGAAAGTGGTTATTGAACATGCCGACCAACAAATCGTCCCGCATACACAAATGATTGCAGAAACAATTCCTACTTTATGTTTGTATATTTTGCTGGTTGATGACTCGCAACTGATTACATGCTCTCAGGGACTGCTACTAGGGATGGGTGGTTATTCAAGGCACAGCTCCTTGAGGTTGTGACAAGTATGGTCAAAGTACGTCTACTGCTGCATGATCCTGTGTTTTCCATTGAAGGCACTGTAGTCATCTAAAGAATATTCTGTTTCTCTCGTACCACTTGTAATCCCATTGGTCCAGGAAAGTCTGTCGCCTGGGGTGAGTCTTCATTTTGATCCCTCTTCAACTGCTTAGACTCCACCTACAGGTGGCCATCAATCTAGACGAGGATGGCGTCAACCTCTGGCTTGCTGCACTTCGAAACTCTACGGTCCTTCATGGTACTTCTCCATCGAACCTCCTCCAACTATTTCCGCTTGCTACAGCGTTACTCGCAAGCAATTTGGATCTATTAGGGAAGATTACTTTTATTGTCGAATCCTATCTCTTCGTGGATGCGTTCCTTGTTTTGCAGGTATGTTAGTAAAATACCCTTGTTTCTCATCATCGACAATCCCTGCAGAACTTTTCGTTGGACCTCATGAATGCAGTCATGAGTGTCATGGTTGGCCAAGCCCTCCAGACGAATCAGAGAGGTGTTTTAAACTGCGTGAACTTTATGATACAGCTAGCCCCCTCGTCACTGTGGGGGGAACCAGTGCACACATCTGGCTTCTTCAATCATATTGTAAAAGTTCTCGACGACGATGAAGTAAGGATTCGTTTCTGTGCTCGATTGTGTAGTACTCAGCCATGCAACAGAGCTCTTCAGCCATGCTGACCGAGTGTGTCTTTGTCCTTGCCCGCATCACGTTGACAGATCGCGAGATGTTTACTCGTCTCGTGTCTGCTGCGGCCCAAGTTCAAAACGTACACGAAGAAAAGATCTGGGAAGTTGTGTTAGACCAGTTTTGGAGACAGGTACCCGGTCCCATCTCTTGCAGCACTTCGAATCTTATATTTTTCTACCCATCAGTTTGACCACATGTCGGAGCCACGGCACCGTAAACTTCTTGCTCTCGGGATTGCGTCTCTTGTCTCAACAGGTCGCCCGGAGGTACTCGAGCGTGTGCCAAATGAGATCTTCAATCTTTGGACCGACGTCCTCTACGAAGTGAGGGAAAGTCGCAATCACACAGAGGATGGCGAGGATGGGTCAGTTCCTAAAGAGTCATTGGTGCAGCCTAATTAGATGCGTTTATTAGCGGCCTCAACCTCTACTGGGATGTAGACAGTGTCCCGGTATCGTATTACGCCGAGTCTAAAGGGACCCTGGAGTACGCCCGTCGCAAATCGGTACATTCGTCTTGTGTGCTGTACATTGACATCGCTCAGTAGTTTCTAGCTATACGATCATGACCCGGTACGGACTCTTCCGCTCACAACGTCTATTGCAAGTGCCCTTCAAGAAGCGGAGAGGGTTTGTGGAGGCGCGCACATATTCAAGCACAAATACCTTGACAAAACAGATCCTACAGTACTCAAGCAACTTCAGACAGAGCTTGTCGGTTAATGGTGGATCGCGGATATATCTACATCTTTAGAACCTTATTTCGTTACTGTTGTCTTTAAGATTTTACCCTGTCTCCCCCCCTAATTCTGGCGCTCAATCTGCTGTCATATTATCTCGTCCTGCATATCAGTTAAACAGATTATTACTCAAGGAATCACATCATCGAGCCACGTGGCCTAGTGTAACACGAATCGCATTCTGCCTCTCCATCGCAGTCGGCACACGGATCGGAATGGATGGTTGTATGCCTTCCGCGTAGTTCGCACTCTCAACTCCCAAGCCGGGTGTCTCGGTCGGTTTGGTATGGCAAGGACAGCCTGGGAGGCAGTAGTCGGTGGTGGTGGCAGGCGCACCTTCACGGGATTCGACTGCGGTTTCACGAAAATACTTGGCAGCGAATGGGAAAGCGTAAACGAGCAAAACTGGAAAGGGAAATGGACACGGGCTGGAGTCGATGTCGCGCGCCCATATCTCCTGATCGCACGAGAATTGCGTGAGTAGTGCTAGCAAAATGATCCCTGCTGCGTATAAGAAGACTTGGAAGAGTTTCAATGTGATTGGTTGGTTAGTATTCGAGGGAGATACCTAGAGCAGCATTGGTCCAGACCAATGCCACCAGAGCTTCGTAAACGGCAGTGAAGCGGGAGCGAAGGGCACCATCAGATTCAAATGCGAAGAGACCGAGCACTGTGAGTGAGACGGTCAGCAGCGCACCGTACCAAGTTGCTCCAGACTTGCGTATCTGGAAGGGAAGGAGGGCGAACACCCAAGTTGCCTCGACACAGACGATTTGTGGGGAAAATAGCATCTTCTTGAGAATCCTTTTTCAGGAATATTGTAGACGAAGGAGACGGCGGGCGAGTTACTTACGTCCAGATAGCGCCAGCGAACGCGAAACAAGGGATAGCTATCAGGGCACCAAAGTTGTTGGACTTGCTGTAGCCATGAACCCAGAGTACGACAGCAAGGAAGATACACGTAAGGGATAACAACGCAACCACACCTAGCAGGTCGGTTTCACTGGTCCCAAGGGTCATCGGACGAGGATTCTGGACTTACCCATCCACAGCTTACGAGCGATCCTGAAGCTAAGAGCCATGGTGAAATGGAATACGATGTCTTTTCAGGACTGGTCGATGGGTGTGGTGTACTGACATGGCTTGCTCTGAGCTCGGGCTGCAACATGGCTGCGGCTGACGCGCTGACGGTCGGTCGGGTCGCACTGCCACTGGCATCCGGAAGTATCTCCGACACAGAACTCGGGTAAGCATCTCTTACCACTGAATGGCATCACCCAACGGTCAGTATTCCGACCCTCCACCGAGAGTTATTGACCCACTAGATAACAGGATACGACACTCATTTGCACAATCACGCGGAGGTTGAGGATGTACCCAAACCCTCTTGTAAGCAGCCTCCGAGAACACCACCTCTTACTCCTCATGACATTTTGTCCAAGTCCGTTCTCGTGCCAGGGAATTCGTCGAGTTCCATGATCAAGTCGAGGTGGATCAACCGTCATGAATATTGTGCGTGTACCTGACGCGTATAGCAGACCAGCGTCCAGCTCTTGGGTTCCTTGGAGTCATTCCTATCCACCTTCCAAAAGGACCTGTCGGCCGTATCTGGTCAAATATCAGAACTCCAAGAACGTAGCATCAACATCGACAACAGACTCAAGAGCCGTCGAGTGCGGTGTGTCTCACTCTTTCCTTGTTCTGTTAGTAATCTTGTGCACAGAAAATCGAGAAACCCTTGTCAAGTCTCATATCTGACTTGGCCATCCCACCCACACTGGCTACTACATTACTCGATACCGAAGTTGGGGAAGCATGGATACCGGTGGTTGCAGACTTTGAAAAGCAGCTTGACAGCCTACGCGCACGGTCACGCGTCAAGGCTGCTAGAGAACTGGCGGATGTTGCAGAAGCCCTCCGGATAGTCGTACGTTCTCTTCTATCTGGTACTTGAAGGAAGTAACTGCACAAACCCATAAGACAGCGACGAAACTTCGCGCCTTCTTCCTTGCGCTGTTGAACTCGATTAAGAACAGTGTGACAACCAATATGCAGGTGTTGCAGTCTTCCGGGTTCCTCAAATATCGTGCCTTGTTCGGTTTTTTGAAACGTCAAGCTGAACCCGTGGCGAAGGAGATACAAGACTCGTATATCGCTGCCGCTCGCACATACTATGAGACTGCGTTTCGGCGATATATTCGCAGTCTTGGTTGGCTGAAGGTAAGCTTTTGTAGTTATTAGCCATCCATCCGTCATCAATGGTCTTCAGGCTCGCGTTACTGAGAGGTTCGAAAGTATCGCAACAATGTCAGCAGAGAGTGATGGTAGTGGCGTAGACTTTGAGCGCTTGACCTACGCAAAGTTGGAAGGACCGGGTGTCATACTTGCATACCAGGCTGACGATAAAGCTCATGTAAGTTCGTCGGCTCTGTCCGTTGGTACAGGAGCTAAGTTTCGTCATAAGAAAGAGCCGCTCGAAGCCATCCTGAGATCCCTCTTCTTGGTCCTGATGGACAACGCGACAGCAGAATATTCATTTGTTGCGTCGTTCTTCTTCGTTGAGCCCTTGATAACCCCACCATCCGCTCAAGAGCTGGAAATCGGAGAACTCCCGGTCACATCAGAACCTCAAGATCGTAAAGAGGTCGACGACAACGATTCCGCGGCTGATTCGGAAGCGAGAACACCCGTCGCGAATCCTGGGTTTGTTGCACTCCAAAGACCTGGCCGTCTCGCCACCATGGACAAGGCCGACCGAACGGAGCTTAGTACTGTTTGGAGGAAGATTTTTGACCCTGTTCTGGAATATACAAAGGCAGGTCTTGGGTGTCAAAGCCAGGAGAGCGAAACCGACAGTTTATTTTCTCGTTTATTTAGACATTCTTGGGTTCCGTCATTGAACCTCCACCGCCTCCGACTCCCCTCCTGACTATGGTCCGACTGACAGAAGCCGTCACTGTTGAAGTTCAGAAGCGCCAATGTTCACCTCTGGAGACCTTCTTCTTCACTATGCGCCTGCAGCTTTGGCCCGTATTCCAGAAAGTCATTTCGGAGCACTGTGATTCGCTCAAGAAATTGTCGGAACGTCCGAGCGGCTACTTCAGCAAGGCACCCGTAACAACCGACGCGCTAGTAGTGAACGTAAGTGTCGAAGTGCCCATCTGTTGCCAGCCCGCCCGACCACCTTGCAGATTTGCAAACGTTACATTAGCTTGTTCCAGTCGCTGGTCTTGCTGACAGAGCAGAGTGAAGAGACCATGATATTCAGCAAGTATGTTCTTGGCGTCCTGCGTATATATATGCCCATGGATTGACTTTTGTGTAGTCTTTTTCGGCTTCAACAGGAGTTGAACAAGCTCATTCTCCGACACACGGAACAGATCACAGACCCAGTTGCAAAAGCTGCCAAGCAGTCCTCCATCTATGAGGTACTCTTGCAAGGTCTGATTGTAAGTCCCCTCTGCAATGTTCAGCGTGCAGTGTACAAACATGTCTACGGCAGAAGGGGGCCCGTCTCACATCCCACCCCAAAGCTCAGGGTGAGCTCAGCTTTTGGACGCAAAAGGAAGAGAGAGCCCGAAGAATTATAATTTCTGCGGGCAAAAGGAGGCAGCCCACGTAATAAATATGCTACTGCTCGTGTTCTTGAATGGAAGATGATAACCATTTTGCGAGGATCCGAGTATAAATTAGCAAAAGATGCACTGAATGGTAAGATAATAGATGACCAAGCGCAATTTATGGAGAGCAAAAGAATCAAGGAACGTTCAATGCAACTTCAAGGACCTGATAAAAGTGTAGTGGGCTTGGAGCTTTTTCAACAGGGGCAGATCACGGTGATTAGCACCCAGTGAAGAATCCCACATACCGAAAACTTACCTATGATCGGGCTTTTGCACGGATGGGAAAGACGCTTTTAACAGATTAGTGGTGCCATTGGGCTTCCCAATTCCAAGCTTATTCAAGACATCCCGCACTTCGCCCGATCCAGTTGTCACTGCTCGCTTCTTGAATCTAGGCTTCGGCTTGGTTGGAGGACGGGGTGTTTGAAAATCAAATGATAGCGCATGATCAAGTGTTGACACAGAGGGGGGGCGGACGAGGGTGGGGTTAGAAGCACCCGCTCGTCCTTCTAGAGCTTCCCTCAGGTCGGTGACGCCAACGCCACGTACAGATCTCGTCAGGCTCTGAAGGGAAAGGTTCTCAATCGCCATCAGGGCAGGTGACAGCTTAAGTAACGGAGATCCATTCTCCGTCAGGGGCCGGTGTGTGTTGGGTCGTTCGAGGGCTAAGCGGAAACAGTTATTTTATAAATACGTGGGAGGGTTTTGAAGCTCACAATCCTTTAGGGCGGCTTCCGCAGACCACTGGGCAGTCAATCTGCGTAACAAGCCTTGCCGATCCAAGCCGGCCGCCTCCTGAATGTTTTTTGAGGAAACGATCAACGAGAGTGCTTCCTCAGCATTCACATGTGACCATTCAACCATCATCTCTGATTCCGTAACCGGAGGGAACATAACCTGCTCTTCTGGTGGGCGTAAAACACCTGGGGTGAATGCTGCCACTTCGGGAAGAACTGCAGAACCTTGCAATGAAGCGAGTGCCTGTATGAGACCCCATGCATTAGCACTAAAGTAGAAAAGCTTTGCGCCGCCCTCACACTTTCTGCGAGCTTGATCAGCTCAGCGCACTCCCACACTTGGCCAATAACAAGCCAAACACGAGCGATAACTTCCTGCACCGCTTTAGCACGTTGTCGAGCGGAAAGATCCGACTCATCGTCTATCTGGGAAGCCGTGTCTAGCGAAAGGAGCATGGGAACTCCAGTTAAAAGGCCCCGAATGGGAACCTCTTCATGGATAGCAGTGAGAACATGGAGAATGAGTGCGTGGTCCGATAAGGAGGCGAGGCTAGCGGATGAAACCTTCTTAGGAGTACACTCAAGTAGCCTCTGGGTGTTGGAAGGTTTTCGCGACCGCGTGATGATACCCGCCGTTCTGCGGGAGGAAGAGGGTCGAGATAGTTGTATCTCTGCTGTTTCCAAGCTTTGTCCGGGTAGGTCAGAGCTTGGAGTTGTAGAAGAGACCCCTATGGATGCGAGGTCGCCGTTCAACGAGTAAGCTGGAGATGGAGAAAGGTCGGGAGCAGATCCAAACGAGGTCGAAGTAGCCAGCATGAATAGATAAGCATGGGTGGCGTGTAATGACCGCGTGCCAGTATCGCCGAAGAGCAACAGGTTGATGTTGTTCACCTGGAAACGGTAACTTTCTTCCGTCGCTCTTCTTGAACGTTTGATGTTACTTGGGTCGCCGCGTTTCGTAAATTCTTGGCGCAAGTATGTGACCAACGTATGGGCGTAGTCACTTCTCACCGCGTAATCACCATCACACAGAAGGTTCAGTGTTTCATACCATATCTCTCCAGATACTCTCCTTCGCTGTGGAGCTGGGGCGCTCGGCGACGAAGTACCGCTGCTCAGTAAGCATGAAGACTCGGGAGACGCCATGGTCTTATCATGGTCATCCTTCCTTGCTGCGCCGGCGACTATAATGAGACGGGAAAGCCCGGCCAACAAGCATCTGATTGCTTGTGACCGCCGTTTGTTGTAGTCGTCTCTATCTAGGAATGGCGAACCATGAAGCTCGACCGTCACAAGACGACTGATGAGTTCGCTGGCCAGATCCTGGATCTGGTCAGAGTAGTAGACGTGCGCGCCGAGGGAGCCAATGCTCTCTACCAACAGAGGAAGCAAGTCGTCGTCGGGGTTGACTGAGACTCTGCGGAGGACGAGGGTGATGAGATTAGATACGATGTCTGAGGTCGAGAGGTTGACCAAAGGGATGGGTGAAGTGAATACTGTGGTGAGCATCCTTGTCAGTGTTCTTTGTTGATGGGTAGAAACGGGGGTATCGTGTGTCTCGAGCAGTCGCTCGACTAGCCGAGATGGGACGGCATATCGATATTGGTACTGCGTCCATTCGCACGCTTTCTGAGCAAACCAGCAGGACTGGTCGACCTTGTGCCAGAGCTGTGAATCATCCATGGTCTCGAACGCTGCCTGTAATATAAGACCGATTTGTGCAGCATTCGAGTGGCGCGAAAGCAGGGAGAAGGCACGGAGGGATGCTGTCAGGACATCCGCCGACGAAGGACCGGATTCGCCGTCGATGTGGACATGAATAGATGCGGCCCTCCTTTGATCAGGGGGACGGGTACGAAATTCTGCCATGTAGACTGATGGTGTGTTGTCCTTTATGGCCGAAGCACTAAGTTTTTTGGGGGTAAGCCATATGGCACTGGTCATGGAACACGAGTAACGCACCATTCATCGAGAAACTTGAGATCCGAGTGCAAGATATGGAACAGGAGCGCGTGGATGATCCGGGACACCTGTGACTTGAACTGGGTGGAAGAGGAATATAAAGCTTCCGAGTTCACTACGCCGGTGACTGCGGCCAGGCCGACCAGACGAGTTCTGGACATTGAATTGGAGTTGGGAGCGGGGGGGAACGGAGAGGGGCCAAATTACCTGTTTCTCAACTCGTAATCGACGGATTTTATCTCCACGGTGGACTGCTTTGCAAAGTGACCGAGCACGACGAGGTAATTCCGAGTCAGTTCGGGATCGACGCCGATGGCATGGCCGTCGGTGTACGTGCACCATGCAGTGAGCTGAAAGCGGTTAGACGGAGTGCGAGGGACGGGGGGGGGGAGATACACACGACGCTTGCTGCGCGGGCAGAGATCTCGAGGTCGGAAGAGACAACGTCGAGGGTGGTCTTGAGACAGGAGTGGAGGGAGGGAGAGAGGAGGGAGATGTCGCGGCGACATTCGATGGCCAGTGCGCGGAGGATGGCGAGGGTGATGAGGAGGGAGCTGGGGAGGGGTGAGCGGACGGAGAGGGGCAGCCTTGGACGCTCACGCTCGTGCACGCGGGTTTCCTGCGAGGGCCTTGGCGCACTCTGACCTTGTGTGCTTCTCGAGCTCTGCGCCGAGCTTGTGGATCTTTCCTGGACGGTTGGTGGCGTAGTAGGTGAGACGGGAGAGCTCGTGTGCGTTCGGACGGTACTCGGGGCCTGCGGAGGGGAGCGCGGACGAGGGCGGGTAGCAGGCGGCGACGAGGGACACGTGATTGGGGGTGAAGGTGAAGATGTGCATCAAGGTAAGGAAGGGAGAAGGAAACTACACTCGTGGGAATCACTCGCTCTCCGCCCCAAGCACCCCGTCCACCGCGAACCCAGCCGGATCAACGACAGCCTCCTCGACCATCCCGACCACCTCCCCGTGCGACCCCTCCATCATCCGCACCCACCGCTTGCTCACCATCCACCGAGAAACACCCTCGGGCGGCACGAGTATCCCCTCCTTCGCCGGCCCACGCATCCGCTCCCGCCGACCCACCCCCCGTCGGGGCCGCTGTGTGTGTTCCACCCTCTCTTCGTCGTCCAGCGCATCGAAGAACCGCTGCAACCGGACGCTCCGCCACGGAATCCCTCGTATTCGGAACAACGTCGTCCCAGTCTCTTCATCCACCTCCGACTCCTCCGACGACATACATTCAATCTGCAGTGCCCCGTCAAACGTAACATGCTCAAACGCCGCCATCTTATTCCGCGCATCCGAGCGGTTCCCGAGTTTCTTGCAAAACACGTCTGAGCGAGACCATCCATCCGTAGTAACTGCTAAACATACCACTTTCCGTCGGCTCACTCGCCGCGCACGCTGTGCCTTGGCGTCTTCTCGTTGTTTGTGAGCCTGTGCGGCAGCGTCGTCCCTCTGTGCCTTGAATTTCTGTCGGAACGTCACAAATGCCTGATCAAATACCGCATCCAACGTCTTCTTTCCAAACTCCCTGTCCGAGACGTGCCTGTACAATTTCCGATCGGCTTTGAGGTCCTTAAGCACTCGCTCCTTCATCCGTCCGTTATGCACCGACTGCCTCGGCGTCTTATCCCATACAAATCGAACGGGTTCGTCGGGGCCCAGCGGCGTGCCTTCTACATGACTGTCTGGCAAGTCCTTGTCCGTTTCGAGCATCATGACACGCAGCAGATGATTGCGCATGGCATGCTTGATAACGCACCCCATATCAGCAATCTCATGGTGATCGACCGAAACCAAGACGGAATTACCTGGATGGTGAGACATCGTGTGTCGTGGTGGTTTTTCCTGCGCGCACGATACTGAGGTGGTGGTGACTCGTCCTCGCTGTTCGGCTCCTCGCTCTCCGATCCCGCCGTAGAATGCCCCTTTACGTTTCGAAGCGATGGCAAGGGGTTTACATTCACAAAGCGAGTACAAGGTAATAACGGCGACGGGAGGTAACCAGCTGAAGTTGATGCTTCCGCGCAGTCAAGTATCGGATCTGCCGACGGTCCGGCCGCAGGTTGGCCCGCTGCAGGAGAGCAGAGTGTCGCAGGAGTCGAGGGATACGAAAGCGTGGGGGAGGTACTCGGAGTCGGCTGCCGTGATGAGGAAACGAACGATGTATACTCGAGCTGCGAATGTTGTGACAACCCAAGATTACCCTGAGCATTCACAGAAGCCCCAGCCGCTGACGAGGACGTGGGGCTGTTGAAAGCCACACGCGCTTTCAGTGCAGTGATCTCTTGCCGCATCTCGAGCATACGACGTTCCATTTCCGCCTGACCAAGTCTGTATTTGGCTTCTTGCTCTTTTTCCCAAGCAATCCTCCGCCTGCGCTCTATTTCTTGGGCTTCCCTCGTGGAAGCCAGGAAGCGCAAGAGCTCTTGCACCGCATGGATTCCACCACTGTGTGGGTTGGTGGAACGTGCGGTAATATGGCCGCTGTGAATGCACTGAGTCAACTGTGCAGGGGATACATGCGCTGGTCCCTCACATGGGTGGGGTGGGAGGTGGCCTGGGTGGTTCAGAGATAGCGAGTTCGAGTTCACTACGATGCGGGGCGTGTTGCGGTGCAGCTGGTTGTAGGGCAGGCGGTGCCCGTTGGCTTCCCGGTAGATGCGTTGGCCTGGATCTTGGCTGTGCATAATACGGGTTGAGAGCATCAGAAAGCTCGCTGGTGGGCATAGCAGTCAGCCCTGCGATATTCGTCGCATCAAGCTTTGCAAGGAGGTGTTTGCGTGTGTTTGAATTAGAGGGTCTTGCCTAACAAGGCACAACCAGAAAGACGCGTCAGCGGAGCACATACAGCGCGCAACGACCATGGACGACATATCGAACCTCATTGGAAATCAGATCAGGGCCAACATGCGCGGCCCGGTTGACACTACCGTCCCAGACAAGTGCGTCGTCGCCACCCCCTGGACGCATTGCACTCATGTAGAGACCGCAGCGGAGAAGTCATTCATATCTCATCGTTGGCACTGTTGAAGGTGCGCAGCACCCAATTCACTCATGTGTGAAAGCTTATCCTTGTGAAGATGTTGAAGCATGGGCGTGCTGGTGTTCCCATGGAGGTCATGGGCCTCATGCTCGGGGAATTCGTCGACGAGTACACAGTCCAAGTCATCGACGTCTTCGCTATGCCCCAATCAGGCACGACAGTCACCGTTGAATCTGTCGATCATGTCTTTCAAACAAGGATGGTCGACATGCTGAAGCAGACCGGTCGGTGAGCAGTTCTCGCCAAGTGCCTATCTTCGCGTTCACCGAATCCGTGTGCATCAGACCCGAGATGGTTGTTGGGTGGTATCATTCACATCCAGGGTTTGGGTGCTGGCTATCGAGTGTCGACATCAACACACAACAAGTAAGATTGCCGTTGATCGGTCACGCACGACCTCACCTTTTCGCCCCAGTCGTTTGAACAAATGCAAAACCGCTGCGTCGCGGTAGTAATTGATCCCATCCAGTCTGTGAAAGGCAAGGTAGTCATTGATGCCTTCCGTCTCATCAACCCCCAGACCGTGCTTGCGGGTCGGGAGCCACGGCAAACAACGTCCAACATCGGACACATTAACAAGCCTTCGATCCAGGCACTGGTTCATGGATTGAACCGCCACTATTACTCTATTGCTGTCAATTACCGCAAGACCGAGCTAGAGCAAGCAATGCTGATGAATTTGCATAAGCGGAACTGGACGGAGGGTTTAAAGCTTAAAGATTTCTGTTCTCACAAGGGGAACAATGAAGACGCTATCAAGGTTAGCTCCGATCAGAAGTTTCTCTGCCTTTGGATGAGGATGAACTGTTTACGCCGCAGCAAATGCTTACGCTATCAGAGGCGTACAACAAATCCGTGCAGGAGGAGTCCACGCTTTCCGCAGATAAATTGAAGACTCGTCATGTGGGGAAGCAGGATCCCAAACGGCATTTGGAAGAAACGGTGGAGAAGGCGATCGGGGATCAGGTTGTGCAGAATTTGGGCACGATGCTGCTGGCAGAACTATAGAGATTGCGTGCCGGTGCTTACGATGAGTCCGGCGGGTGCGTTGCCCGCGTGACCATCATCTTGCTTACGGCGATCTGGTTCAACTGGCTGTTTGTAACCCCGGCGTGCGAGTTACACAATCAGGGACGCAAATCAATTTGGACACGATACCGGCGATGAGTACAATGCAAGAGTGTGATCAACGACCATTATAACTGCCCTGGCTTAGGCATCATGCGGGGATTATAAAACAGGGGGATGACGCCCATCATCTTGGCACGGCGGATGGCCTTGCCTAACCTGCGCTGCGTCTTTGTTGTCAGGCGCGTTTGTGTGCGAGGTCTTATTTTGCCGAGCTCGGAGACGAATGTGGCGAGCAAAGTTGAGTTGCTCGTCTCCCAAAGAGGGTCTATGCCAAACTCGCGGAAAATGTCATATTGAAACGCCTCTTTCCGGCCGGGTGCTACCAGGGGAGGTGCAGTTCTAACGTTCCTTGGCTGAAACCGGTGCTTGTACGACCAATAGTGGGGCCGAATGAACTTTGGGGCTGTTAGTGATGTGTGAAGGGGGATGTGTGGATCGTACCAGGCCAGGGGCGAATTTCCTGCGAAGACCGGTTGCTTGCCATTGGGTGCCCGGGTCGTCGGGGGCTGCGAGAGGTGAGGAGCGGTGGACGGGCGGGCAGGGGAGACGTACCGCGCGCGTCTGCTGCCTGGCCGAGGATGTCGTGGAGATGTTCCTGGTCGCCTCTGAGGGTGGAAGAGAAGCGGAGGGCGGGGAGGCGCGGGCGGGTTCGCGCCAGAGCACGGGCGGCGATGTCGATGAGGAGCATTGGATAGAAAGGGTGGCTTACATAATAAGAGAAATTTTGGGGGGATGTTGGCGAGACCCCGGAGAGTCTCGGCATATGTGTGTGGTGGGCGAGATTGAAAGGACGCCGAGACATTGGAAGCATCGCCCGCCCTTCACTTCGTCACTGGTCGCCGTCGTCGTCGCCTGATGCTCTCTGTCGCCCTCCATTTATTCCCTCCCCGCCCCCTCTGATCCATCCCCTTTGCTCTCTCTACATGTCCGACGTCCCCCGTCGCCAGGCCCCGAGTCCCCTCGTCTTGACCCCCGATGTCAGCCAGCACTCCACCCTGTCCAGCTCCCTTGGTTCAGGCCTAAACACCGTATCCATGCCCTTTGTCCGCAGACATGTCACCCGTCGTCTCAGGACAGCCAAGGCAGACTGTGACAAGGAGCTCCGTAGAGTAATCAACAACATCACCACCTTCTTCGAGGAGAGGCTCCACGAGGGCGACCAGGACCGCGACGCGGATCGCGATTCCTGCCGTGATCGTGACCCAGACCGCGACTCTCAGTACGGCGACAACGAGTTTCTCCACGACCCCCTCCTCTTCCAGCCCCGTCCCGCCTCCCAGGCAGACGATTATTCCGACAGTGGCTACGAGGCCGAACCAGAGGGCCGTCACAGTCGTCAGCGTGCGTCTCCAGAGAATGGCACTTGTTCCTTTCCTGCTCTGACTCATCGGACCTCGTCCCCGGGTCTTCTTGCAGCATCCATATCCTCTTCCTTCAGCCCCTCCTTGCGCAGACAGAACACCAATCCCTGGGAAAAGTCCACTCCCACTCCTCCTTCCTCTAGTGCTGGGCCTAGCCCCATCGTTCCTGCTACAACACTCTCCGACACCACCAGCCCCCGCAGGCAGTCCAACGCCATCCCTCCCACGGCTTGGCCTTCCCAATCCCTCTCTTCCCGCAGACTTTCACGCACAGTTCATATTCCCATACGTCCCGTTAGATCCGGCCAGAGTTCACGCTCCACTTCCAGATCCCGATCTCCCCTGCCCCCTGCCACAACGCATGGCAGCTTTTCCGACGTCCTTCCGGTTTCCACTGTCAATCGCCGTTCTTCACGCATACTTGTCGATGACCCCATCGATCCTATCATGACTGCGCTCTACGACCTCATAGGCGTTGCAACCGATGTCACAGAAATGTCCACTGCGCAGCTCACAGCCCAACCAAAGGTCTGCGAATCCCTCGTTCAGCGTGTCCAGCAGATCGGAAAAGCTTGGGATGATCATCCAGATTGGCACGGACGAAACTGGTACGTGCAAGTCTTGCTTGCCGTCGCTAGCCTCAGTCGGGTCGTGGAGTGGTGGGAGGCAGAGAAGCAGTTTTGGAATTTCGACGACAATAATGAGGATGAGCAAGATGAGCCTCTCATGTTCGTGCTCAAGCCGTCCGAAGAACAGCCTCCGGTACCAACACCGACTACTCGCGGACACAAGGACGAAGGGCCATTGCGCATGTCTCTCGAAGACGAGCACCGTTTACGAATGACTCGGGTGGTCAGTCAGGGCAGGCGTTCGAGGGATGAACACCCAAAGGAACTCATGCGAAAATCGACCTCCCCGGACCCCTCGTCTCGCTTACCCAACAAACTACCAGAGCATAACGAGTCTGCCAGAGTTTTGGCTACCGAGCGTCTGCGTCTTCAGGCGGAAACTGCTCAGAACCAGAATATCATCATGGAGCTCAGCTTGGACGGCGATCATTTCATCTGGGTAAATTATGCATGGAGAGTTGTCGTTGGGTAAGACCTCAGTCTCTGACCGTGATGATCATTTTGACATTTGATATGATTAGGACTGAACCAACAGAACTTTCTGGGACACGCATATCGCACTTACTTGCGCCGTCAGATTGGACCGTTTTCAAGGATGCAACTCAACGTCTTCACCAAGATGATTCTCACACGGTCGAAGTTAGGTTCCGGCTGCAAGTTCAACCTGATGGCCATCAGGAATCTCTCACAACCGGTGTCCTTTACCAACAGATGGATGGCAAAGGTATGCTCATGATTGACCGCGAGGACGCGCAACCCTCTCACACGATGTGGGTTGTCAAACCCATCGCTCCTCCGCGGTACGAGTACCCGTCCCCATCCATAATCCTGGAATCCGGAGAAATTGGTGAAGAATCCCTGCCAGAGGAAGCGCCCGTAACAGAGCGTATGGTCGATGAGCCTGTGACACCCTTTCCGTTCACGCAGCCCATATCCACCGAACCTATTCTGTGTCGCATCTGTGAGTGCCATATCCCGCAGTGGTACTTTGAGAAGCACAGCGAGACCTGTGCGGAGGTGCACCATCTCGAGGCAGAAATTTGCGAGTGCAACGAATCCATTGGTGAGCTCAAAAACACTATCAGAGAACTTTTGCTCGCATTGGAGACCTCGTCGCCGGCGATGACTCCCGAATACCGCGGAGTGCCCATATTCTCCCCATCTACATCACCCAGTATGTCAAACCCTCTTCAGCTATTTCGGACGAACAAAATGCAGCGTGTTGGCGTAAAGAAGATGCAGCGTCGGCTGCTGGAACAATTGGATGAAATTTTGCAGGTTGCGCTAGAAGTTACCATTCCGTCCCTTAAGGAGGAGGAGTCGAAGGAACCTATCGAGCGACAAAGACTGCTCTCCCCCACCTCGGAGCGGAAGATGTCTCAAGTGCGAAACTGGTGCAAACCGACGATAGAGGATGCTGCGTTGACCCAACTAGTCGAGGATGCCGAGCGCGTAATGCGACAAAAGGTGGACAACGTCGTCCGTATGCAGAATACCATTCGATACTCGGAGAAGATATGGCACGAATGGAAGGAGAGAGTGGAAGAAAGTCTGGCGACCGTCGACTATGAAGAGGAAAGTGGCAACGAAAATGAAAACGATCTTGCGCCCATCGAAACAATGGAGGAAACTGCGTTGCCTCGAGCTACATCGGAGAGTACTTCTATCAGCTCTGTCGAAGATTTATTATCATCTGGTCCTACGCCTGTGGCCCCTTCGTCCCCCACACCCACTGCGCCAAATGAGAACCGGCAACCGGTTTCCATGCCCATTCCTACTTCAATTCCACTCACTTGGCAAATGATAAACAAGATGCCCACTAGATCTTCGACGCCATCATCCATATCGTCCCCTCTTGCACTGGCCCAACCGATCACCGCTTCTGCAGGCCCGGATGAGTACCCACCCTATATGGATCTCAACGAAGTTCCTGCCGAGAACGGCACTCTCAGGGCCCGTCGATCTACCAACAACCTCCTGGAACCACGACTTCTAGTCACACCTCCCCTGTCACCTAGCATTCTTCCTCGAGACGCCCCAACTGCCACTCGTCGCGGACACCGACGACATTCCACTATTAATCCGATGTTCAGTCCAACATCTTCCAATACTCCCCTATCTCCCCGCCAACCGTCCGCGGTTCCACTGTCCCGTTCTACGCCAACTTCCATCAAGGACTTTGACATCATCAAGCCGATAAGCAAGGGTGCATTTGGTTCGGTTTTCCTTGCCAAGAAGAAGGCTACAGGCGACTATTATGCAATCAAGGTTCTTAAGAAAGCTGATATGATCGCAAAGAACCAAATCACCAATGTAAAGGCGGAGCGGATGATCCTCATGAAACAGGCAGAGTCACCATTCGTAGCGAAGTTATACTTCACTTTCCAAAGCAAGGAGAATCTTTACCTCGTTATGGAGTACCTAAACGGGGGTGACTGCGCTGCTCTCATCAAGTCACTAGGGTCGCTGCCGGAAGAATGGACACGTCAGTACATTGCGGAAGTGGTGTTGGGTCTTGAGTACCTCCATGACCGAGGCGTTGTTCATCGGTAAGCCGAGTTTGTTGTTTATATATAAATGGCCAATTCAACAGATCATTGTCAAAACAGGGACCTGAAACCGGATAACTTGCTCATTGACCAGCACGGGCACTTGAAGCTCACCGATTTCGGATTGAGCAGGATCGGTCTCCTAGGTCGACAGACACGAGAAGGACCTATGGGGATGGGGCTTCGCCATCGCACGAGGTATGATTCGCGGTCTCGGCCCCCTTCCATGGATTCAGGTTTCCTTGCCTCTCCTATGTTACCGTCCGACGGAGGTTCATATTTTGCGCAAGGGGCGTATCCCATATCTCGAAATGGGACGTCGTTATTACAGTTCCCTGCAGACGACATCAGCGAGTCCGGAAGTGGTTCTGAGTTGGTGTCAAACTTTTATTCGAGACGAAGCAGGGCTGCAGACAGTCCTTTACAATCGTTCGCCACGGAGCTCACTACAGATCTGCGTTCGCATTCGGGCGGCAATACTCCCCCCGGGGAGCAAAAGTTCGTCGGCACGCCGGACTATCTGGCACCCGAGACAATACTAGGTCTTCGCGGTGACGACGCTGCCGTTGATTGGGTGCGGATCTTTACATTGTACTTGAAGAAGTACAGCTACTTATTGTCCTCTTAGTGGGCTCTCGGGGTCATA
>QFEI01002618.1:0-12359 GCA_003316145.1 Neoboletus magnificus | reverse complement strand
TGAAACCTCGACATTCGCGGTGTGCCATGTGTGACACACTAGTTGGCATATGCGGGCCGGGTGCGGACCGCTCGCCGGAATCAATAGGGCAAAGGTAGCTCGGAAACTCCTTATATACCTGCCTGAGGACATCCAGGCCTTGTTTTACCCCGGTTTCAAGCATGGCAGACAGCGGTGCCACTGTAGCCCGTCCATTGAGTCCTGGCATCTATGCTCCTATCCCAACATTTTTTCAGCTGGAATCCGAGGATCTTGGTCAGTGGCACGGGTTGAGCGCTGTGGAATGCACTGCTAAAGGGAAGAACAGATCTTGACACATTTGAGAAACATATTCTCCGAACAGCTTTAGCCGGCGTCCGACCGCTGTTATCGGGTTCCATGAGCGAAGCCATTCATTTATCGCATGCCGAGCGGTTGACATTAATCAAGACAGCAAGGAAGGTTTTGGACAACGCAGGTTTGGACAGGATGCCGATCATCTCTGGAATTGGCGCTGGTAGTACGCGGGAGTGCATTGAGTTGGCGAACGAAGCAGCTGGTGCTGGCGCGGACTGCGCTATTGCCATCTGTAGCGGATACTTTGCCGGGGCACTCGCTGGCAACAAGAAAGCGCTTAAGGCCTTTTGGACAGAGATCAGTCAAAAGAGTCCGATACCCGTCATGATTTATAATTGTGAGCACGGATGCTCGCATGTACGATACACGGCTAACTTCTTCTTAGATCCTGGAGCTGCTGGGGGTATCAACCTGGATTCTGATCTTATCACTGAACTCGCCGTAGAGTGTCCCAATTTAGCTGGTGTCAAACTAACGTGAGTTGATAAGAAACGGACGCATGCTGACGGCGCTGATTTGTTTATAGGTGTGGCGATGTAGGAAAACTCGCACGGATCGCAGCCACTGTTTCCGACCCTACCTTTGCTTTCAACCATCCTCGGAAGAACAAGGACGCACCATTCCTTGTGCTTGGCGGATTCACCGACTTCCTTCTCTCAGGTGCATATGTTAATGGCCACGGTGCCATTACAGGTCTTGCGAATGTTGCGCCGGTGAGTAAACAAGCGGTTTACAATACTTGCACCAATGCTATTGCCGTTGCAACAGCACACAGTAGTGAAGCTATTCCAACTGAGTGAGGGATCCAAGACTGATCCAGAGCTTCTCGGCGAGGCCCAAAGATTACAAGGAATTGTCGCACGGGCCGATGCTACGATCGCTAAGGCTTCTATAGCCGGTACCAAGTTTTTGCTAGATAAGCTTTACGGATATGGAGGTAATCCTCGGCGGCCACTTCCTCCCGTTGAGCCTGCGGTGGGTGAGGCCCTGTGGGAACATGCACACACTCGGTCGCTCGTGAACATGGAGCTCTCGCTCGCCAAGGCGAATTAGAAGGCGATCCATCCGTTAGTATGCAGAGATCTAGCTATGGGACAATATTATTGCGAAGACATTTCTGTTGGATAAGCTATGATGGATACTAAGATGGTCGTATCAGCTCGTGTTGGTCACGAGTTGTTCCGGGGTAAAGGGGTCCGTAGGAAGGGCATTACCGCCGACCGGTCCGCCGTCGTATGACTGTGAGATGCGGAGGCCGAAATGCGACGATAAAGAAGCGTGTACCACACGAGTCCCACAGAGGTTTCACGAGATGTCTCGGGTGTTTCGGGTGTAGCTGGAATGTCAGGCTTGCCGAGTACGGACGAAGTTGGGGTGAAGCAGCCATGTCAAATACCCAGAAGAATTTGTTTTATGTAACTTGGACAGCAGCCCTGCGAATAATCGTCTCTTGAACGTAACCACAACCATGTCCATGTCGGCCTGCAGGCCGTCCGTGGCGACCATCAGCTGTCGGTCGTTGGGCAGCACAGCGTTCAAACCACTAGTTTCAGGTCAGGATAGTCAACACGCAATCCTCTCGACGAGCTATTCATATGCGACGATCATACAGGCATCCGGTCATTCCACTGGTCCGTATACCGTAGAAGTCCATCAGCATCATCCACTTCAGAGACAAAGAAGGATTCTGGTGCGTGTCATGGCCTGCATCACCTGACTGTACGCGCTGATATGTAGTCCCTTGTTCCCACAGGCACTCCTTACTCTTCCCTTATCGTCGGTGCGCCGAGAGAGGCGTATCCAAACGAACGTCGCGTATCTCTTACACCTCAGAATGTTGCTCTGCTGAAGAAGAAAGGTTTCAGTAGTGTTCTGGTCGAAAAGAACGCCGGTGCTGCCGCACAATTCTTAGACGGAGACTACGCCAAGGCTGGAGCTACCTTGGTCTCCAAAGAAGAACTCTACAAGAAGACGGACATTTTACTGAAAGTGCGGCCTCCTTTAGCAGATGAAGAGGTCCCCGCCTTGAAAGAAGGTAGTACAGTTATTTCTTTCCTACACCCTTCGCAGAACAAGTCGCTTGTCGAGAAGCTGGCCTCCCGTACCGTGAACGCATTTGCTATGGACATGATCCCACGCATATCGCGCGCTCAAACATTCGATGCCTTGAGGTAAGCATAAAGTTCGCATCCGGGGCTCGTATTTAATGCCCTCGGTTCAGTTCCATGGCCAATATTGCAGGTTATAAAGCTGTTTTAGAGGCCTCCAACCACTTTGGTCGATATCTTACCGGACAGGTCACGGCAGCTGGGTAAGTGCATGGCCGTACTGGGATAATAGCTGCCTTCAATTCTTTCGCTACAGGAAGGTAGCCGCGCGTTTTTTCATGCACTTTCACGCGTCTTACGCGTCTATAAGGTCCCCCCTGGCAAGGTTCTCATCATTGGTGCCGGTGTCGCTGGACTCAGTGCTATTGCAACGGTTTGTCCTTCTGACCCGAACGTGGGGGAAAACAAACTCATTCATGACAGGCGCGTCGACTTGGTGCCATTGTCCGAGGGTTTGACGCTCGCTCAGCTGCGCGTGAACAAGTTCAGTCTCTTGGAGCCGAATTTCTCGAAGTCTCTATCCAGGAGGAAGGTGGCGGAGCAGGAGGTTATGCCAAGGAAATGTCCAAGGAATTTATCGAAGCAGAGATGGCGCTTTTCATGGAACAATGCAAGGAGGTCGACATCGTCATAACAACTGCGCTTATTCCTGGCAAACCCGCTCCTAGGCTAATCACGAACGAGGTCAGTGAAGGGTCAATAATTGGGACATTCAAATTCATGTTCGCCTGCAGATGGTTGCAGCGATGAAGCAGGGTTCAGTTATCGTTGACGTATGTTGTGTCGAATCTGCGAGATCTGAAACTCATGTTCTTGGTCAAGTTGGCAGCCGAAGCTGGAGGTAACTGTCAGGCCACCGAACCTGGGGAATTGGTTGTCAAGAATGGGGTCACTATCATCGGTAATGCGACTCTCTATGAAGACTAGTTCGATACCCATTCACTTGTCCAGGTTATACTGACCTTCCATCGCGGTTGCCAACGCAATCATCAACCCTATACTCAAATAACATCACCAAGTTTCTTTTGTCTATTGGTGAAGGGAACAACTACGCCATTGACCTGAATGATGAAGTGGTCCGAGGTTCAATTGTGGTTCACAAAGGTGAACAACTTCCCCCAGCTCCTCGTCCAGCTCCTCCCCCAGCTCCTCCTCCAACACCCAAGGTGGAGGAAGTCCAAACCAAAGCCATCACTCCATGGCAGAAAGCCACTCGTGAAGTTGCTACCATTACCGCGGGAATGGGATCTGCAGTTGCTCTTGGGAAGCTCACTGGGGCTGCCTTTATGAGCAACTTCTTTACATTTGGGTTGGCGGGTCTGGTTGGATACCGTGTTGTTTGGGGTGTAGCTCCAGCCCTACACTCACCATTAATGTCAGTTACAAACGCGATCTCCGGTTAGTCCACTTATACTTGAATCAAGCACCTTGATACTATTGAGACTTACAGGAATGGTTGGCGTCGGAGGCTTGTTTGTGATGGGTGGAGGCTACTTCCCGGAGACCTTTCCTCAAGTACTTGGCGCTCTGTCAGTTCTTCTCGCCAGCGTGAATGTCGCTGGGGGTTTCGTCATTACCAAACGTATGCTTGACATGTTCAAGAGTAAGTCCATGGCCGTGAAGTTCGAGTTGGTGCTCAATATGTCACAGGGCCGAGTGATCCACCTGAATATTCATGGTTGTACGGAATTCCTGCGGTTGTGTTCACAGGGGGGTTCCTGGCCGCAGCCAGCACTGGGATGGCTGGCCTTGTCCAAGCGGGCTACCTGGCTAGCAGTCTGCTTTGCATCGGTGAGCGACATGGCCTCAGTTCTCTTCTCGATTTAACTCGACTTTTCAAAGGCTCTCTGTCTGGATTGTCTTCGCAGACTACGGCGCGCCAGGGAAATGCTCTTGGTATTCTCGGCGTAGGCTCTGGAATTCTTGCATCCTTGTTAGCTGTTGGCTTCCCTCCAGAGCTCCTGGCACAATTTGCTGGAGTTGCCGCTGTCGGTGGGACCATCGGTACTATCATCGGTCGGCGCATCACAGCCACGGAACTTCCGCAGATAGTCGCAGCTTTGCACTCTGTCGTCGGTCTTGCCGCTGTGTTCACCTCCATTGCCAGTGTGCTCGCCGACCCATCGCACCTTTCTGTGCTCCACCAAGTGACGGCCTACCTTGGAGTCGTAATTGGTGGTGTCACCTTCACCGGTTCCGTTGTAGCTTTCCTAAAGTTGGCTGGGAAGATGGGCTCGAGGCCATTGATAATGCCCGGGAGACACCTCATTAATTCCGGGCTTCTCGGCGCTAATGCACTGACGATGGCTGCCTTTGTCACTGCCGCACCAACCGTGCCCCTCGTTGCCGCAGGCTATCTCGGCGCAAGCACAGTTCTCAGTTTTATCAAGGGTTTCACGACGACAGCGGCTATTGGAGGGGCCGATATGCGTGAGTGTTGATCATAGCGGCGTTCTCAATTTACCTGATTTGCTGGACATTTCCTTAGCTGTCGTCATTACCGTCCTAAATGCTTATTCGGGCTTTGCACTTGTCGCGGAAGGTTTCATGTTGGACAACCCGCTCCTTACGACCGTCGGTTCATTGATTGGTGTCAGCGGTTCTATCCTTTCATATATCATGGTTCGCGGATTAAGTTGCCTCCATAGCACTCCTATCGTACTCACCAGCTTGCAGTGTGTGGCCATGAATAGGTCCCCGACCAACGTTTTGTTTGGCGGTATTGGCACAGTAGCGCCATCGGAAGTCACCAAGATCGAAGGGACAACCACTAAAACCACTGTGGATGATACAGTAGAAGCCCTTGCCAATGCCGACAGCGTGATTTTGGTAAGTCGTTCTCTCCATTCGTCATCTCAGTCTCACTTACTTTCTTTAGGTTGTTGGATACGGCATGGCTGTGGCTAAGGCTCAATATGCTATCTCGGAAATTTGCTCGATGCTCCGTGCAAAAGGTATCAATGTGCGCTTTGCCATCCACCCGGTGGCGGGTCGCATGCCTGGTCAATGTAATGTGCTTTTAGCGGAGGCATCGGTACCATATGACAGTGAGGTGCCCCCCTGCTCCGACGAAGCTCAGCTGATAATATGAATTTTAACCTTTGATCGCTAATCCATATTTAGTTGTCTTGGAGATGGACGAAATTAACGACGACTTTGGCGAAACGGACATTACACTCGTTATAGGGGCAAACGATACCGTGAATCCCATTTCCCTGGAGCCTGGTTCACCGATAGCGGGTATGCCTGTTCTTCACGCGTGGAAGAGCAAGCAAGTCATCGTAATGAAGAGAGGCATGTCAGGTGGCTATGGTATGTCTGCCCTACACTGATGTTGTGTATGTAACTGACACATCCGGTCTTCTATAGCTGACGTCCCAAACCCCATGTTTTATATGCCTAACACGAAGATGCTGTTCGGTGACGCAAAGGATACCTGTGATGGTGCGTATCTGCCCTCCCCTTATTGAGCGTTTTTTTCACTTATCACTCTCACAGCTATCAAAAGAGGCCTCGAATCGCGTAACTAAGGGTGTTGTCACATTTATTCCCCCGGACCACCTTGTTGTACATCCTGTATATTCACTCGTTTGCAGAATTGTTGTTATTGCCAGTGCTGTGCGTGCTTTGCTTTACCACCCCTGCAGATTGCGCACGTTTTGGGTGTTTTACATCTTCAATTATCAACGAGAAAAGGAAGTCGTCGTGCGGAAACTGTTTGTGGAATATAGTAGTGTATATATCACATCGTTATATCGTAACTGAGCAGGCACTGCTGTCAGGAGCAGCTCGAGCATGAAGAACACGAAATATGAGGATGGCCTATATCATATACGAAAGCTCCCTCAGTCCAAATAATTAAGTCCAAATCTAAGAGGGTTTTAAAAAACGTCCGAAAGGCGTACACAGACAGGTATGCCGCAATCGTTCACATGTCCGTTCTTCTCCACGATCTCACGTATGATCACAAGCGGAGTCCCCCTTAAACCCGGCTGCCACCCACATGGAAGAATTGGTCCTTCCAGAAGCGATCAATTCTTTACGACCGAATAACCCAATCGAGACGAGCTTGGGCTCCGGGTGGGTTGGTTATACAACCAAGTGGCGATGAGGACAATGACAGATCCAAGAATGAAAGTGAACGTGATTTGAAAGTCGAAGAGTGCCACGGACGCTAGGAACGATATCACGATGCTGAGACTCGTGGCAAAGCCTTTGAGAATGTTGTCAGAGTACTTGATGACCATAGCAGTCACCAGACCGCCAAGAACCTGGATCGCAACTGTGGCCCAGGCCCAGGCACCAAAGTTTTGGAAGAGCGATCGGATAAGTCCTGATTGCGAATGTTCGGTAATGAGGATAGGTACGAGTGCGGGGAGCAGCGAGAAGGCGGAGAGCTGAACGTTGCGTATCCAGAGGTCTGATTGAGAGTTCTTTAGCACCATTTCAAAATAGACTCCTGCGAGACCCGATGTGAAGCACGCCGCCACGACCGCGAGAAAGCCTTTAAGAGCGTTCATTGAAGTACCCTGGAACAGGAGAGAGGCGGTCTTGGCTGAATCGATCGCCCCGGTCTGAATCTGTACGATGCCTACTCCGATGGCGAGGAAGAAAAGCGCTACCCATTGACTGGCGCTCAGTTGTTTTCGGAGAAGGAGGACAGAGAAGGCTGCTGTTGTTAGGATCTTCATTTGATAGCTGACTTGGAAGGTAGCGGCTTCCAAGTTTGTGGCTGCAACGTACTGCAAGTTGTTCTGGATGACTTGAGTGAAAAGGGGAAGGAATGAAAAGGGGCAGTGATGGCAAGCGAAGATGTACACACCGTAGAGGATGGCGGGTATGGACAATTTCCAGCAATCTGGGCTGAAGACCTCCCTGCCTAGTCTACGCATACGAAGTAATATCTTGGAGGGATTCCAGAAGCGACCTGTGGTGAGACCGAGCTGGGGCGTGTCGGAGATATAGGGGTCTATTTGAGTGAAGGCAATCGCGAGCGATATCGAGCCTTTTAAGAGTTCGTTGAGGAGAACTGCGGCTGGCGCGGAATACGACTGGGAAGGAGGGATGGAGACGCGAGAATAGTGCATTATTATCGTTAGGAGGGAGTTTTGTACGGCGAGCGTGACGAGACTGGCATCAACAGGAATGAAGCAACGGTTGGCCGGGTCCGACTGCGGATCGTAGGACGACTCACGATATATATTTCAAAGGCAGGCCGCATAGCGAAGGGACAGGAGGGGCGTCTGGCAGGAGACCGAGCTCCTCGAATCCGAGCTGGTCGTCGGTGGCCTTTGCGGGGTCCTGACGAGGCTGGGCTTGGGGCTGGGACATGGATGAGGGGGTATAAGGAAGGGGGGGTATGTTTGGGAGATGTGAAAAAGGTTGACAGGCCTAAACAGAATCCGCTCGGACGCGCGTGGGCCGTGCGCTTGAATTTTATTTTCTGTCTCTCCGCAGTCGTCCACAGTCCCGCCAAGACGTTTCCATTCATCGCTGTCTACAAATCAATATCCGTATGATACTCCACGGCTCTTCCGATCTCCGTCGTACAGCCCATAGATGCTGTACGTAGGACTGTGATAGTCCGGCTCCGCGTGCTCCAGCGCCATCTGCGCCAACGATGGAATCGGCGGTGGTGATGGAACACGCGGTGGCTTATCTTCCACCCTCTTTTTAAGGTTGCTCTTCCCCTGTCCCTCCCGCGCCCGAGCCGCCTCACACGGTCGGATGTTCACCAGCGACGCCGTCGACTTCGACCCCGCAAAGTCCACCATCATCAAGCTCCCCAGCGCAGCCGCATCAGACGCACTCGGGCTGTCACAATGGGAACTCGCCTTTGGGACTGGCTTTTTTTGACTACGTCCCGTGAGAGTGGCCTTTTTCACTTCCCCAATCACGCTCATCGAGTCGTCAGGATACAAAGTAGGCTGTGGAGACGGTGGTATCGGCGACGCTAGACCGAGAGCCGAGGTCAAGTCCCTTCCCCGTCGAGAATCCGCTCGCTCGATCCATCGTTGTTCGAGATGCATCCCATCGTGTTCATGATCAGTGTTATGTTTGCCATACTGTGTTGCGGCCGCCGACGTCCGAGGGTATGGACCCGGCGTGTAGTACGTCGATTTAATTCGAGCTCGCCCGCCGTTTGGCTGCCCCATGTTACCAGACACAGTCGGCGGCGAGGTGAGTTCCATCCCACCATATGCAAAGCTTTGTGATCGCCTGAGCGCTGCGGCGTCCTTGGGACTGCCAGGTGCTATCATGCTCGTTCTGCTTCGAGATGTCGTCATCTTGTCCTTGTACTTTTGTACCCCAACATTAGCTGGTTCATTGTGCGAAACACCGTCTATCGCAAGGCCAACATCCACCCCCACTTGCGAATACCCACCGGGTGAATTCGGATAGAGGGACATAGATACTGTGGAGAGTCTCGATACCGCACGGGTGACTGCGTTCTGGACTGGTTGCAAAGGGATTGGACTCTTGGTCTTCAAGAGAGCACTCGAGTTACCATATCCAACGAACGGATACTGACCCTGGTTCTGTCCTTGAACATATGCCGTGTCGTTGCCAATTACACCAAGGCTATCTTGTTGGGTGGTTCGATTGACCGCCAAAAGTTGATCTTGGGAGCTCGACCGGGTCACTGTCACCGTCGGGGCAGGTTTTGGGATTCCGGAGTTATATTGGGTCCATGTCCAAAGCCCGGTATTTCCCTTCGCGCCGCGTCCTTGGAGGGTAGGGGACGAGTGTTCTTTGCCTCCGAATATCGGGGAACCTTCACTTTCCACTTTGTCGTCTGGAAAAGTACCATCATGAAGGATGGGTAGGGAGGGAGTAGGGGTCCTCCGCCGGCGGGGACGCTGGAAGAGTCTGACTAGGACGACCACGATAAAGAGTATGAGACCACCACTGATGGCAAGTGCAATAATCGCCGTAGTAGACAAATGGGAGGTGTTCAACTGAGCACCATGATCGTGTGAATCGCTACTCGCCGTAGTGGCCACCACAGGTCGAATCGACGGCGTTGGATGAATTACCAGGGATGAGTGAGCAGCTGCCTCTTCGATCTCCGTCAAGTTTTGGGTCGTCAAAGATGGCAGTGGCACAAAAGTTGACTTCGATGCCGCGTGTGAACGGCTCGAGGAAGCTTTTGATGTGACAGACGTATGAGATGCTGAGACTGGGGGTGTAATGAGTATGGCTGTGTCTGCTGATGGGGGCGGTAGGCCGGTGTCTGGGATGGGTGCCGGAACGTTGGTGATCTCATGCACGCTGTAGTCATGATGAGGCGTTGCCTGTGACGCCTGTGATAGCTTAGGACGAGAGTGGTGCTGTGTGCGCGCTGGATCGGCCTCGAGGTCCTCTGATTTTTCCATGGAGCTAGACATCAGTTTCTCGGTGTCATCCGCGGCCTCGTCGGGTGCCCGCAGTGATATCTTGCGCGCGGGAAGTGCTCGCATAGTCTTGCGAGGCCTGCGCGACATTATTTACGCTCCGTTAAGCGTCCGGCGCAATCTGAAAGGAGTGACTGGGGTAGCAACAGGTGAACGAACAAGACGAGAAGGATGAACAAGCCGACACGTGCTTATGAGCGCGTCGAGGTCACGTGAATTGCTTTTGCACGCATGTGGCGGTTCAAACGCGTCTGCTCGTGCGATCTTCAACTTGAAGTGGTTCCTGTGCGTTCAGCGTGCGCAGAAGCAGAGCAGGGCCTTTGCATGAGCTGAGCGCTGAATTTTGAGTCATTGCAGTGTACGCTTCGCTACGAAACGGGGTACTAGGCGGCAAAGATTGTCATCGAGCAAAAGACATTCCATGGACAGGCGCGTCTCTCTTGTACCTCAGAATGAAGCCGTCGAGACCCTGACATGTCCACAACCCACATACTTTGTAGTGATCCTGTAGTATCTCAGCCAACCCAGCTTTTACAGCATGCATTAGCACCTGCACAGGAACGCTGCAGAGATTGGGATCTAGCCTCGCCAAGCGGTGACGATGGCGATGCGGCGAACGACTTGTCATTCAATTCAAGGATAATCCCGGCTCGACAAACGACACCTCGTTACCATCTGCACGCTTCACTTTTGCAGAGTACGGAAGGTACTGGCGAACATGTGCTAGTCGAAGATTCCCAGAAAGAAAAAAACAGCGAACGGAATGGAATATCTGCAACGCCGCCAGCCCCGTCTAACGATGCGCCAGACCAGGGGTCAGGTTCGGAACTTTTTCACGAACACGGGGCTAGCCCGCTCTCGGTAATCGCTGGAAAGGTAATCGGTGAGCCACTCTATATGTCCTCCCGTCAATTACCTCTTAGTTTCTAGGGACAGGACCCGGGTCCTTTCAGTCTCCCCCCACTACCGTTGCAGTCCACCCTCTCTCTCGACCAACAACGTCCATGCCCGTCGGGTACAGGCACTTCCGTCGTTCTCCTTCCTTTCCCTCCCAAGATTCGTTCGGTGGCCCAGTCTCACAAGACCCGGCAGAACAATACCTCGCGTCAACAAAGCAGTTTGATGTGCCACTCTCTGATCTGGGAGAGACGCCAACTCAAGAGGTCATTCATTCGCCCACAGATCCTGGTGTGACGCTCCCGGATGCCAGTGAGCACAAAGACTTCCTCGAGGCTGCTATGCGCGAGTATGAAGCACAAAGAGCAGACAGGGCAACTTCGAATCGTCGTACCAACATTCTCGTAGCTGCCACTCCGAGCAATTCCGGCGAATCTTCAGGCATGTCACGGCACAGGGATGACGATTTCTCGTTTCACAACCGTGGTTCAGAATTCGTTGGTCAGCAGTCGAGGTTCGAGTTTCACGGCTCATCGTCCTTTGACAAGATGCTCGACCGGGGCCTTGCTGACCCTTTGGATCCGGCCCCAGAGCCCACTCAGCCGAAGAAGATCGAACCAACGCAGGTCGACGACGTTGTCGATGTTGAGCCCCCTACCAGAGCGGACACCTCTACCACGCCACCATGGAATAGTAAACAGTGCTCTCCACCCTTTGAATGGGTTGCTCCCGCTCCTAGTGCGACTGTCGCATCAAGCAATCCCAGGAGCTTGTTAAGAATGGTGCATCCAGGCAACCAGTATCGGATCGCCAGGATGCGTAACTTGGCGGGGGATGTGGAACCCCCTTCTTGCGTCACCACGGGAGCCGTAACGCAGCCTTCTCGCATGGAGGAAACGCAACCCTGCCACACCGATGAATCGACTTACTCGAATGCTCTTCCACTGGTTCGGTCAGTACCGCGCCAAATTAAGACGGCCGGTTATCGTCCAATTAGACACCAACCTCAGAGAGAGGACGAGGACGAGGAAGCCGAAGATGCTCTGGACGTTGTCCCCGACTCTGAGCCCCTTCGAGCTGGGCCTAGCGCCCAAACACCTAGCCACCATCGAGCTGTGACGCAAAGTCCGCTGAAAAAGCTTTTCCGCCCTCTCAGTCCGATGTCCGTGCACGGGTCGGGAGGCCTTGTTCCTGATTCCCTGGAGGTCGAGGAGAGCGAAGCTGACATTCCATTGGCCACCGAATTAGCTTCCAGAAACATGAAGGGATTCGTGGTTCCTGCAGAAGACACGCTTGTGCATGGCAGAAAAGCGAGGGCTGTATCTTCTGCTGTTGCCGAAAAGGTGATTTGCACCACTCCTTCGATGACCATAAGCCTTGACTGATACCATCATCGCTTCGGTAGGCCCAATTACCTACTCTTGAAAGTCAATCTCATAAACCTACTTCGTCTTCGACGAAAAGGAGGAACTCCAGAGCAAAACCTTCAAAGACGGAGCCCATAGAGGTTCCGACGTCACTTCCAGAACAAGATCTACAATGTCAAACATTCTCTTCCAGGGAGTCTCCTGCGGCTGCAGCAAACATGCCACCTTCGAAGAAGAAGAGAAGAAGAGGGTCACAA
>QFEI01002575.1:0-24823 GCA_003316145.1 Neoboletus magnificus | reverse complement strand
GAAGAGATTGGATGCCGAGGAAAATCAAGATCTACGAGGTAGTCACATGTTTCCACAGGAACCTGCAAGGGTATTTGTCAAAAGAGTACAGGCAGAGGAACGAAATTGCACACATAGTATTCGTGAACCTCCTTGTTAAGATCGTTTAAGCCAGCCGGAGTGTTCCTAGAACCTTTCCTATCCCACCATGGCTCACTTCCTGTGTTCCCCGACTTGAAATGAGCAGGAAGCAATCCTTCGAAGTCACTTTTCACAAAGTCGACAGATACAGCATTAGGCACCAAATAGTGTCCTGGAAAACGATGCCATTCCTTTCCGAGACATAACTTCAGATCAAATTGCTTGAGAACTGCAAAGTCGATGCTTGGTCTGTCGCTTTCCTCTACGCCAGCGGGTAAAGGTGGTAAGAGACCGGTATCATTGAGGAGACGAGGGAGTTCAAAGGCCTCGAGACGATTGAAGATAGACAACGGCGCACGATAGTAGTGCCACAGTGCGAAGATACGGGAGATGGACAACAGCCCGGAGACCAAAATAATGGAAAGAGTGGTCGTGCTGAAAACAATCGACTTCGAGGCCTATCGTTGGAGTACAAAAAATGTTGGTAGGAGATAAGCGGCGTGGAACAAATCAACAATGAAACTATCCCACCTTGTATGGGGATTTCGTCACACGGATATATGTGGCTTCCAGCCATCCACGTAGCAGATAGACCGTAACAGCCGCATTGAAACATATAAGTGGATATGCTGGGAACATGAATCGCTCCTCTTTATGGGCTTGGATCGTTAGTATTGTAGCCCATAAGTACAATGGAGCCAGCCGCAACGCAAGGATCGTAAATGGTGAGCTTTCGTGTGGCCCTGGTTTCGTGAGCCCAAGACGTTTGCGGTCGACGTAGTATGTGATCGCAAGCGAAGGTAACGACGCGAACGCAAACACCAAAAGGATGTTAAAGTTAAGGAGGAGGTTCAGAATGTAGAAGTACCAAGGCGACGTCCCGTATAAGTCAGGGCCTCGTTCAGAACCGCCAAAGATGTTGTATTGGACGATGTTCCATGGGACGATGGTCCACTTCCCATATGCAACGCTATCGATACAGACCACGGGGACCTGAAGTAAAACAAAACATCGACGATGGTTCCCATGTGTAGGCCAAAGAACTTACAAAAATGAGAGCAGAAACAAGACCAGCCAGGATAAGATGCCACCAACGCGCAAACATCCAGTTGACACGTGAGGCAGGATTTACTTTGTCGCCACTGAGCACAAAGAGCTCCTCAAATACGAAGGGTAGCGAGAGTGCAAGTGCAAATGGCCACCCTACAATAGCTCCAGTGGCGAACAACATAGTGGCGCAGAGTGTCCTTCTCGTATTGTTGACAGTGGAAGGCTCCAGCACGAACGCGAAGGCAAGTGTGGTAGCATACATGGCAAAAGAGGATGGCAAAAAAGCTGTCGTGCTTTGAGAGGCGAGGCGAGGTGATAGAATTTATGACAAATACCGGCTGAAGCGTTCCACATGCCTGCATTAAATAGCAGGATGAAGAACAGATAACGACCAACTCTGTCGTTGATCTTTTCGACAACGGTGCGGAAAAATTTGGCTTCACAGACCGTGGACAAGACGGCAAGGAATATCCGCACAGCAAAGAAAGCTGGTCGCTGAGTAATAGTTTGTCAGTCCCAGGCTAGAGTCGAAACTTGGTAGCATCACTTTTCCAAGCGCAAACACAGAAGACAATCGAGTCGCCGGCATGTGCAACAAGATGTAGGCCCAGCTTCGTACTGCGAAAGCAGGGGTTACTTCCCACGTTTGGAATCCATGACCGTATTGTAAGTAGTGCAGAGGCTCCCAGAAGTTGAAGACTGTGTAGTTGAGTGGGTGTTTTGAACGTCTGGATAAAAGCTAACCTTCATCGCAGTCTTGTATATTAGAGTACATAGCACCTGTTACACGCAAAAGGAGCAAGATGCGGACAGCAGTCAGAAAGTCTGGGACCCATGGTTTCCGAGCGGCCCTAAGTGGCGGTTAGAGAGTCCAACCCGGGCGCTAGAATGCACACCTGCGAAGTTGGTCTTGCAAGATGCCGGTGTGTCTAGTGAGTTGGGGAGAAACAGGCTTTGAACGTCCCGGGCGTCTAAGCCGTAGTGTTTGTACACCAGACGCCATTCGCGAAACCCCTGACAAGAATGAAGGGGTCGAAAATTGACTGTCTACTACAGTACGTCGGGAACGAGGAAGTCACGTGACTTTTCGGGATGCATCGCGGAGAGCACGCGGGGGAGGGATCGGTTGATTAGTGTTATATCTCTCCGTCGTCGTGATTCTCCCGGTGTGCATCAACATACAGTGATGTTCCACGGGACTGATGCCAAGGAGGGAATCTGGAGGATGAGTGGTTGTCGGGACGTTGCTGATGGGGGAAGTAGGACGACCGGTTGGGAAGGAGTGATTCGCCGCTGGCAAGACCAGATCGGGGGAGTCGCCGTGGCTGGTCCAGCCAGTCGAGCGACAGGCATCCGCTTCTCGAGAAGCCGCCGTGCTTCCAATCCAGTCTCCCTCCTTATTTCTTTCCTTCTCCCCAACTCCCAACCCCCCCATCAACATTCTTGTTTTTCCTCCTCAACACGATGGGGGACACGATCGAAACCGCTCAGCATTTTATTTACGTGCAAGTATTTTTCGACACGTCTCTCCGTGCTCCTCTCACTCCTCTCCCAGCACCCAGGTTTATTTTTGCTGTGAGTCGAGCAACCATCCATTTCCCAATCAAACAACTGACCCTCTTGATTTCTCTCTAGGCATGTGTAAGTCCCTATTTCCTGCGTACATGCACATCAATCCGGCTTCATACTCACGACCAACAGATGCCGTCGTCGTGTGGGACTGGATCATCAGCCTTCCCAGAGAATGGCGTTTCGTACGTTGCCCTCGTTCCCTCCTCTCTGACTCATTTACAGTGACCTCAGATCTGGAAGACCACCTGGACCCCGGTTAAAATCGCATACCTCTTTTGTCGGTGCGTGAAAATGATCGCACCACCCATTTCGATGATTTTACATCTCCGACAAGCTACTGGGTCATCGTAGTCGTGCCCTATCTTCTGTACGCTTTCGTCACAAATCACACCCAAGAGGTCTGCGAAAAAATTTACAAGGTGAGCAGTTGCTATCGTCCTCGTGCTAAACCTTACCTCTGTCGATTTTCGCAGATCCCAGTCGCGTTGGCGATGTGGAACCAAGTCGGGTCAGAGTGTCAGTCTTTATCTCTCCCGACAGTTCAAAGCCTGATCCAAGAAAACAACTCTAGCCGTCCTGCTTATTCGTACATATGCTTTCTTCAACCGCAACATCTACCTCCTTCTGGCACTCGTCTGCGCCCTGGCCGGTGTGGTTGCATACCAGCTCTACGTAGACGCGTCACAAATGATACGTCAGTGAAGTTGAAATACGTGCCCTCCCCTTGGTTAATTACCTTCAAAATAGTTTTAGCCTTCGTGACTCCCCCATATGTGAGTGAAGAATGAGCGAAATCAATCATACATTTACGTTACAATCCCGGCTTAGGGCCCCTGTTTCCCGGCGTCGAAACCACACTCCGCGCACCTACTTGGTAAAGTCAGATTATATGGTTTGGATAACTGCTAAACATACTTTGGGCAGGATTTTTTGTGCGTCTCGTCCAGGGTGTTAACATTCACATGCTTAAACATTAGATAAGATCGCCCCGCTCTTGTTCGATACCCTCGTCACAGCCATGACAGTTTGGAAGGCATTCCACATTCGTATCAGCAATGGAGGAGCAAACAGTAAACTCATCCAGACGTTCCTTCGCGAGGGTAATTGCCGCATATATGCACGTGTCGTTGGATCCAGTAACATTCCCCTTCAGGTGTCTTTTATTATATCCTGATCTCTATCGCAAACTTGGTAAGTTCGATTAAGTAGTATCTAATTTAGGATGGCTCACCGGCTGCGACAGATCAACGGAATCTTCTACCTTCAGTAAGGTTCACCCAATACCCTCTTCGCGTCATGCTCACCTGCATGGCTATCTAGACCGCGTCAGGTTATATCTGCGCTGAATATTCCCCTTAGTGTCATGATGGCACCACTGCTTGCCTGTCGTCTCGTGAGCTTGTCGAAGCTGAGATTCTGACACTGTGTTGACCACGTTTCAGATTCTGGATCTGAAGGAGCGAGGCGCGGAGACAGACTCCCACTCGGATGGGACAGATGTTGGCGCGTTTGCAACTAAATCGGGGGTGACCGCTTCGTCCCATGGCCCAACCCATGTGAAGCGTGGGGGGCTTGGGATACGTCACCGCGGGCCCGGGTCCACCGTCGCCTCGAACATCATGCTAAGCACCATTGGGAGCATTCAACCCGATCTCGAGGCGGCAGACGTCGAACTGGATGAGATGCATTTTGAATCCGGCATGGGGTTCGCTGGCGACAGTTCTCGGACCCTTGGTTCACTTGATGAACACGTAAGCCCAGCCCCGGCATACAATTCGATCGAGATGGGATCTCCCGCAGGACGTGGTAGCGTGAGTGATGGAGGTGAAGACGGGGTTATGTCGGGTATCCGTGTTAATGTGGAGAAGACGACATCGAGGATGTGATGTTTCAGTTATTCTTTCATTTCGGAACAGCATCGGATTGATCCTGCCTACGGTACTCGTTCTCTTGCACGTGTTTCCGCTATTTCCGTGGCGCGCTGGGGAGTTTTCAGGCTTTCTCGTTTTCTAGAATACGCTGTGTCACGAAGGGATAAGCAGTGCTCTCCCGATTACTTTGTGTTAGCCTGTGCCGGGCTTTTTTATGTCGCCTCGCGGATTTGACTTGCAGCTGATCGGATCCAAACAAGGAATGTTCCCTCCAGCCCCGACACGCTGAGTCAGCGTCGCAGCCCGCCTCAACGCGACGCCAGTCCAAAGGTTCTCCCATAACACACCATGCTGCTCGCCTTCCCGCAAGAGATTCTGCTCCATATCCGTACGTCTTGTACCACTTGCGCGACTATGCCATCTCGACTAACTCGCCCCAGTCTCATTCTTGGATATCCCAGACCTTGCTGCACTCTCGCGTATCTCCAAGGTGCTAGCCTTGTTGACGGCCGACCCAGTGCTTCACCGTACACGCTTGAGAGTAGTGGCTCCTTCGCGCGTTCAACACTCCCTCTTTGGCAGGAGTCCGGAGGGCATCCTTCTCAGACCGACTATCTCAGAACTCGTGCACCGTGGAGTCATGCGCGGACTTCAGATCGAACGGAGACTGCGCACAGGTGCCTATCTCTACTCTCCCCATGCAAGTGTCGCGGAATATCCCTTACCACCCACGTGTCATATTCATGCTTCGTTCCAGGCTGCAAAGCAATATGAACACACCATGCGGATTCAGCAGACACACACCAAGGTCTTGCTGTCTTCTTATCTCCGCACTCGGCTGTCCCCGCCCACCGCGCTCAAATCTCTCCATTACTCACATGTCTTACCGGACATCGAGTCTTCGATGCTCTCCGTCTCCCGCTCCCTCCTACCGGTGGTACACAAGCTGAAATGGAGCATTCAGAAGGACAATATGTCCAGGATCATCCGTGCGCACACTTTTGGCGGAATGAGCCTAAGTGAACCGTCCCATCCTTTCAATGGGAGCTTTGGTATATGGGCTGAACTGAAGGGAGCAACTATCTTTGGAGATTCGGAAAGGGTCCGACTGGCTCTGTGCCCAGACGTGAGGAAGATGATCAAGTTCTACGAGGAGATGGCATGACGAGCGCCATCGCGTTTATGATGACACTTCTTTATCCTGGATATATTACACCCGCATCGTTGTATTTCTATATATCAACCCATGTTTGTAAACAATTATGCAGTAATGTACCCGTACATATATACATTTTTCGGCCCATTCCTGCAACGAGGAGACTACTATTATGGCAAGCGAAAGTTGAGTTTCACACCAAAGATCAGCTCGACCTCCATTCCACGCTGAGGGGATCCAGATGGTTGATGCACTTCGCGAGCAGCCTTTGAGGTTAATTATCGAAGTATGCGTAGATTCGGTCGAATCGGCAGTGGCGTTGGTGCTCAACGTAGCAGAAGGTCATTATCTGATTCAACTCTCCACAGTGCCATCCACGGAGGAGCAAACCGCCTTGAATTGTGTGGTAATCTGGGCTACGGTGGGGGAACTACGCCAAGCGTCGGCTTACTTCAAACTGTAAAGAAAGCTGTTCCAAACGTTCCCATAATGGTACGGATGTCTTTCGAGTTCCGTGGTTAAAAGTGACAACCATCGCAACGAGGCGATGATCAGGCCTCGCACGGGAGACTTCGTGTACAGCGAAGGAGAACTAAATGTCATGCTTCAGGATATTTCTGTTTTCAAGGAGTATGGTGTTCAGGGTGTCGTTTTTGGCGCACTCACTGCCGCTGGTGATGTAGATGAAAGCAAGGTCAGAGAGTAGGTATCGACACCACTTCGTGACACGAATATTGAGCTTAAGACAGACTGGTTTCAGCGGCAGTGCCCCTAGAAGGTGGGTCGCTCTGCTGTGTCAAACATTCAAGGCTACCCTTAGAGCGTAGTTTGTTTCCATCGTGCATTTGACATGGTCCGCGACCTGAAGAATGGTGTGTCTCAATACTCTAAAGGCAGACACTCGGTCGACCTACTCAGCCATCACAGCATGGAAAACATTGTCCGAGATCGCTGGAATCACGAGAGTATTGACAAGGTGACTTCATCCATTGGAATAACGCAACTTCTCTGGGGATTGAATACGTTTCACCCCAAGTGGTCACTGTAGACATGCAAGCTCTCCAGAGGCCCTCGAATCTTTGGCATGGATGCTCGACTCTGCTAGCCTCATGTCTATAAGCATTCTCCCCGGCTCCGGGATTAATATATCGACCATTCCAATGTTGTGCAAAGCTCTCCTATCGCACGGACTAGAGGAGATTCATCTGAGCGGTGGTAAATGGGTAGATGGTCGTTCTGCATACAGACCTGACGGGATGGGGATGGGAGACTGGAGCATTTGGGGAACTGATGAAGAGGCTATCCGAAGAGTGAGAGATTTCGTGGACAGGTTCTGTACGAGGGAGACGGGTAATGCTTAGGGTCAGTGGTTGAATGCATCTTGTCCTTTATTCCGCTTGTACCATCAGCCCCGAACTTGCATGGCAGAACGACGGTCTTGTTTGACACTTCAACCTACATACTAAGTTGAAGGTCACGTGACCTGCGGCCATGTTAATCGACAGTGGCTGGAGCACTTTCAAAGATAATGGGCATTTCGCCGTCGTCTCCTTCAACACCAGGAAAGTTCGCTTGAGAGTACAGGGACAAAAGGACAGTACCTCTCGAATGGCGATGAAGCGAGAATTGGGCTCTTTGGCAGGAGAAGTTGACCTGGACAGCCCTCGGATGAAGCGACGCAAAGAACTCCCCGCGCCCCCAGAAGCGATTCAAACAGCACAACCACCATCCGCGACAACGAACGGCAGTGACGGCGATGCGATTCTGCAGGATATCGATGGGAGCAACGCCGACGCAGGCGTGTTAAAGGACCAAGCGACCAAATTGTGGCAGACAGTCAAGGATGCAGTCAATAAAGAGTGCGTTACAAACCGTGCATGAGCGCCGCTTTACCCGTTTTTTCTTTTCTGACAGTTCTACATATGGCTGATAATCACATTTCAGAGGCAACATATGCTCTCCAGCTTTTTTGCGACTGCCCTCCAAACGCCATTATCCAGACTACTACAGCTTCATCGCAAATCCCATCTGCCTAGACGATATCAAGAAGAAAATCGATGAAGATAAGTATTTTTCCCTCGACGATGTCCGGCAGGACTTCGAATTGTGCTTCACCAACGCCAAACGATACAACATGAAGGATAGTCCAATCTGGTTAGATGCCAAGTTTTTGCTCGTCAGTGCTTTGTAACGTTTACTTGCCTCTTCACCACTCACTTCCCTTGCATACCCACAGAAACTCACCAACAAGGAGTACACCAAATTAACTGGCAAGAAAGTGAAGAAAAGCAGTGACCATGACGAAAACGGTGAGGAGAAAGTAGAAGGTGAGGGTGACGACGACAAGAAGAAGAACAAACCACCGAATATGAACCGGCTTCTCAAATCAAGGCTACAAAAGCTTGTGGAAAAAACAGACGAGGAAACGTGAGCTATGTCACTTCTTCATTCAGTTCCGCTTAGTTCGGGACTTCCAGGCATCGCGTCCTTTCTGACGTCTTCATGGAGATGCCATCAAAGAAGGATTATCCATCATATTACAAGCAAATCAAGCGCCCGATGTGTCTCGAGTACATCTTCGTATGTCTCAACCCTCTCATGCGGAGTGACACTTACTTTGAATCCAGAAACGGTTAAAACGCAAGGAATACACTACTTCCGAAGAGTTTGCCAACGAGATCGAATTAGTGTTTTCAAATGCCCTCGAATTCAACCAGGATCATAGCCAAATATGGGAGGACGCTAGTATCCTCCGGGTTGGTTGGCCTTATGTTGTACTGTCTAAGACTCACTCTCGTCATAGGATTACTTCCGCCAACTTATGTCCGATCTGCCACCTCCGCATGCCCTCCCTAGGTATGCGAAAACGCCGGGTAAAATCAGGCTGAAGGTCCCGGTTGCATCTTCCGGTCCAACAATGACTGCTCCGCAGTTGACGGCAGAGCGCTCGGGTACGAAGCCTGTACAGGACAACGTAGCAAGTTCTTTGACGTTGCGATTACCCGGTTCCGGCGCCGCCGTCAAGTCTCCTGTCCAGACGCTCGAATCATTGCCCAAGACAACCTCAAATCCAATCGGCACCTCTGCAACTGGAGTTCCTGCAGTCCAACCTCTTGTACTAAGGCCTGCTCCTACTCCGGCTCCTGCTTCGGCAACTCTCGCTTCCACTGAAACTGTGCGCGTACCAACTCCTGCTCCTGCACCCGCTACTCTAGTAGCTGTATCATCGTCGAAAGCTAATGCACCCTCGCCTCAAGTCGCAGTTCAGCAACAACCCCAGTTCTCTTCCACTCCACAATATATGCACTATCCCAATGCAACTTACCACCCTGTAACCCAGCCCATCGCCGCTCCCAAACCCTCGGCATCTGCAGCTTCAACCGCAGCTCCAACCAATCACCTTCGCAACGCACATTCTGTCTCGAGATCTCCTGCACCGTCGCTTAGTGGCCACAGGCCCCTGAAGGAGGTTTTCATCACCTTGAAGCCTCGGGGAAGAGCTTTCTGGCTGGACCATCATGATGGTGTCAGGTCATGGGCTATGAAGCTTGGACATGGCGAGATATCCCTGTCTATCACAGAAATCAAATTCCTCGGAATCGAGGATCGAGATAGTAGCGATGAAGATGCAGACGTCCACGAGCCAGAGGAGGAAGAGGAAGAGGAACTGGTACCAAAGAAACGTGGTCGTGGTCGCCCTCCGAAGAACCCGAAGGTCAAGGCCAAAATAGCAACAGCAAAGAAAGCTGATCTCGTGGTAAAGAAGACTCTGAAAGCGACCACTCCATCACGTGAGAGCATTCATATCGTGTTGAATGGTAAGCCCGTCGGTGAGAAACCGGAGCAGGAATGGGTTTGGGATATGGAATTGCAGATGGGTACGAATGTCTTGGAAGTAGGGGAGAAGGGTGGTCACCTCTGGAAAGTGTACTTGGAAAGGGTAGCCACCACTTGATTGGATACCTTCAGGTCATCGTAATCCTTCTTTCGCTTTTGTCCAAGTATCTAATGGCTTATTACTTAATGGTGTATCCCTTCATTGTAACTGTTACTCTACCAAGACACTAGTGATTCCATTGTCCAATAAACATCTTGGTTGTGAAGAGAGGGGAGGAGGGAGGAAAGAGTTCAATTTCTAAGTCCCAATGGTCTATCATCGTCAGATACCACAATCTCATCCCCCGAGTCCGAATCATAATCCTCAGCATACACTGCGTCCTCAGGCTGATAAACCTGATACCTTCCTGTCCTCTCGACCTCACACTGTATATACTCCTTGAGCATTTCCTCTCTATTTATGGGACGGACTTCATAGCCTTCCGAGCCGCGTCGTACCCTCACCCCCCGATACTCTTCTTCGGGCTCTGTGTCGCTCTCCGCAGAGTAGGATTGGAGTGGGTGGGGATCATGTTCGAAATCTGGATGATAGGGTGGGAGTGCAGATGTGTACGCTCGAGTAGACAATCGTTCGCTGATAGGGCGTGGGCGTGCGTTGGACGGGCGAAGGGTAGGATTGAAGTCACCGTTTTCGTAAGTCCACGGGCTATCGGGGAGCTTGAAGGGCTTTTGGCTCCCCAGAGCCGGATCCTTTGGTGGCCATCCCTCAATATCATGGTCTGAGATGAGACAAGGCGGGCGTCAATTTTTTGTAGAATTCAGAATGGGACAAAGAAGGCACCGTAGATACTGATAGGGATGAGGATCATTGGAGACACAAAGGCTCCTGTCCCAAGCCTTTCCCCCGGTAACCAGTGTGATGCAAAAATCTCATATCACCCACCAATTCCAAATGACAACTGGAACTTGAGGCCAGTCCCTGGCGGGACTGTGGGACAACACCAAAGAAGTGGGTTGCTACCTAGAATAGAGACCATGTTCCTCCGGACTCCTAAATCCTATCCAGGGGTCAGTGGCCCTTCGTTGGGGATTCTAGGCACATACGTAGGGAAATTTAATCTGAAACGGGATGAGTCGTCGCAGTACATTCAAACACAAACAACCCACTTCTTGTATCTTGCCGTTGCGTTTGAGTGTAGTGGCCTTGTCTTTCTCCCACCCTTCAATTGTGGTGGTGTTGGCGGTCAAGCCATAGAAATGATATATGCTGTATGCGTGCTATCAACCTGAGGTTCTCATGATCGACGAAAACCGACCTGAAAGCACCGACGGCAAGGACGACCGGTATTACAAATACATAATTCATAATAATGCAGAGGAATTCGAAACTAGATAGATCGTCCTAGACCAAATGAATACAAAGGTCTTCAATTATGGAAAGACTCACATAGTAGCTCTTTCTCATTGTGATCATAACCCTCCGCGTTACCATGGAAAGGTGGTACGTGCATGTGACATCCACGTAGAACAGGAAACGAAGAAAATGACCGTAGTTGAAATGACCAATGCAGTTGTTCACCCAAGGGCAGTGATGATCTAAATTAGAACAGTAAGGAATGTAGGACATTAGCCAAAGAGTAACGACGAACCCATCCGAAGCACGCATCTAGATGGGGTAATTCAGAAATGTCCAATCCATGGGAACGTGTTGACCAACCGATTGCACTGTCTACAGTGATGCGACCTCGGGGGTTTGTATTTTTCGCAAGTCCGACAGTATCTAGGCCCTCCCGTGAGCTTCTTGACTTCATAACCCTCTCCAGCGAGAAAGTCGGGCTCCTGGACGTGATGTCAGAAAATTGGCAGAGGGAAAGCAGGCAATCTGACCCATCCATCGGGCACCCGACCAGGGTCAGTGAATATGCATAAGTAGTAATTCCATAGCAACATGAGCGTCAATGCACTGCACGGCATGTCATAGCGAAGTCACGCAGACAGGGAAACGGCTCACTTGAATGGCACGAGTAGCGTTATGAGCTCGACGGTCCACTCACGACCGTACCACGGCCATATGATGAATACCTGTGAAGTGAGCACGGGGAAGAGTATTAAAACCAGCACGAAGCTGATGATGAGGTGGGCCAAGAAGGAATGCATGAGAAAGTTGCGAGTTGTCCCACAGTGGCCATTTGCGGTTTTGACGCTTGCCATGCTGCAGCTTCGTCCAAGACCCTCATGGAGTTCAATACGTTTTGCTTCACAGCTTAGCCAAAGCCCAACTGACGGCCGGCGTTCGTGTCTGTTCTCTTAGACCTTCCCAACCTGTATTGACATCAAGTACCACAGCCGTAAAAACGACGGCGACGGTACCCGGCGTTGCTGAGAGTGGGCACAAGCCCTCTCTTATACTATCGCGTACGTCTCGAGTGAATACTCTTGTGCTTCGTCTCCATTGAACGTATTTCTTCCCTCTAGGCTTAAGCGACAGGACACAGTCAAGGACCCGTCGCAACTCTGACACAGGGCAAAAGAGTCCTAATGCACACGCTGACGTCGCGGCTGCTACGCACAGAAAACCACGCCCTCGAGCTACCTCCTTCATCTCAGCTCGGTCTGCGCAGCAAAGAGATCACGCAGCCGAGAAATGGTTCACAAATGTTCGAGAACTTGACATCGGCAATGTGGACCAGCCCAATGACCTCAAATCGCTGCCCCGCAAGAAACGTACGGGGTCTGAATTACCGAAGCAACATGAAATGAGACCCAGGACAGACCTGAATGCACTGTTTACTTCCCCTACTGCTCGCTTTTCTACTTCGTCGCGAATCCAGACCAAGAGAGAACTGGGCGGCGACTACACCAGCTACCTTCCAGATGGATGTGCTGATCCGTATCGACTTCCCATAGATTACGCTCGCTTGGTCCTTGGTCGAAACAAGTACATACCCTTGAATGCGCAAATGGGCGCTCTAAATCTCATCGAGGAAGCGATTCGGGGAAGAACGGCCAGGCAGGGTAAGTACGCTTCTACTCTGATACTCCACTTTGCTCTGGTTGATAAATCGTGCCGTATAGTTGTTTAGATGTCCTTTATCCTACTCGGTGCTTTGCTTCGTCGTTGGTAAACTGAAATAAACATAAAATACGAGAAAGCTACGAATACGAGGAAAGCTGTTCAAGGCGTAATGTAGTTGCTGGCGAGTGCTGGTGATGGGACAGAAGGTATGGTGAGATCTTTGGGCCCTTCACTGACAATCGTCGGTGAACGCGGCCGAATCCATTCCGGAAGCTCGAAGTCCCTCACTTCCTCTATGCTCTGTGGAACTTTGGTGCCAAATGCAGTCACATGTCTTTGCGTTTTCCGCGCGTTGGGTGCAGCTTGACTACGAAGAGCCCACTGCATGAGCACGCATGGTTCAGCCTTTAGCGCAGTGAAATGTGGGGACTTTGTGGCATATTCGGGGGTACCAGTGGAATAAGGAGATTCCGCATCGTCGACGTGCGATGCCCGATGGCGTTTGTAGGGTCGATCAGAAGATACTGATAATGTATCCGACGAAACTTTGGAGAATGGCTTCGTAGGCGACAAAGGGGTGTGTATAGAGTGTGAACTGGTTCCTGGAGAGCTCACTTGGAACAATGGGAGACCGCTGCAATCCTTGTAACGGGTTTGCGGGACCTTGATCTTTAGAATAATGGACGAAGCACTGGGCTTTGGTGAAACTTGGCTGGGCAATTCCCTTCCAGTGAAGTTGAGCTCTTCCGGGCTACACATGTCAGAAGCTTGCAAATTCACGCTCTTGGATCTATTGGCGCCTTTAAGATCTGCAAGCTTCTTCTCGGAAGGTAGAAGAGTTCGGTAACGCTCCTCCAGAATGGACGCAACTTCAAGCATTTCTTGCCGGCGTCTCTCCCCTTCATTATGGATTGGAGTAACATTGAACTGGGCACCAGACAAGCTAACTTCCGACTTGTCTTCGTCTGCTGCGGGCGGTAGGGAGAATGACGCAGCAGGCAAACTGAGGAACGCAGAGCCATCCATAACCTTGAGCTGTTCAATACGTTCCTTGAGTTTGTACTGCTCGTGTTTCAGCTTCTCCTTCTCGCGCAGCCGTTGTCGCTTTTCAAAAGTCTCATACTTCCGATGGCGCTTCTCGTATATCACATCGGAAGTGTCTGTGTTATCCTGCTAGAGATACACAGGGCGAATATGAATACACGCCATACAAAACCTGGATGTGCGTACCTCCCCTGATGACCGAGGCCTGAAACGCCCTCCGACGGTTGCGTCCTCCGACAACAGAGAAAACTCGGGAGTCTGAATAGTCAGCTGCTCCCGATAGGCCTTTATGACATCAGACCGGTCGAAGTAACGCTGATTGGCAAAAGTATTGAGCCCAAAGCTCGCCGACTTTGATGAGGGCTGGAACAGTGCCGAGTTTGTTGTCAACAAGAAAGGCGTGTCGGCGGGAATGAGCGGCTCGTTGTCGACTGTGATCAAGGATGAGCGTGAAACGACAAGGAGACCGCAGGCACGAACATCGACGTTTTTGTGCATCCAAAATCATAAGGTCCACATCACAGCTTCCTACCCCGGGGCCACCGCGACGAGAACGTGTGGGTAGAACACGCTTCTGACGAGGATGCGAAGTTGCTAGATGGGATGCATCCGCCATGGACGTCTCCGGCGCTTGCCAGTGGTCGCGTTTTCACAACGCTGCCAACAAATGTTGGGTGAGGTGCACCGTTCGAGTTGAGATGAAAAATGGCGACTTGGAACCAGTGGGTCACCGTGAAACGCGCCGTTGCGGAGGGAATCGCACCTAACACAAGCCGTGGACTATGTTGGGCATGGCATGGGTATCAGACTAAGACTAGTAGGTACAAGGCCTCCGCCAGCCACAATCAGCTCGTTGCTGCGCTCAGAATCTCCAACGTATGGCATCAAGGACGGATGGAAGAGCCCTCGACGAACAGCCAACCGTCAGCGCTCAGGGCATAGATCGCATCCATGATTTTTCCCTTTGGCACCAACACATAGTCGGTATTCCTACAGATTCCCATGTAATGGAAATGTGGTAACTCGAAAGAGCTACCCACCAGGTAGAAATCGCGAAGACTGGGATCCCAGCATCCTTCAGAGGTGTTGTGAAGGCGCAAATCACCCCCGCCAGTCTTATTGCCCAGTCAGCCCACAGGGAGGCGCGGGCAGGCGAGAGTTCGAGTGATCAAGATGATCCCCGATTTCGTCTCGAACACGCTCAGTTTACGGAGAGCGTTGGATGGTATCTCATCCGTCGAAACATTATATTTGATGGAAAATGTCTGTCCCAGAACGTCTAGGTGAAGACACAGGTGGTTGATAGGAGGGGACATGTCAATCGAGGTCAGATCCACACTCGGTTTCGTGTTTTAGGCCTCTCACGACAGCACCAGCAACTGTCACTTTCTTTCACATCATTGGCAATACATGAAACCGACTATTGCACGTTATTCAGCTTGTTTGGGGAGGTACTGAACACCAGTGGACGGACAAGAAGAGCTAGAGAACCCGGGTGAGTCTGGGTGATTATCATCAACACCGAGGTCTGAAATGGGAACGAATGTACTCACTGATGGGAACAAACGTGCCATCGATGACTGATCCCTTTAGGTTGAAGTACCAACTAATTGTGTTCAGGGCGCCGCTCGAGCAGCCAACATCAGGAGTATACTGGAACGAGATAATCCCAAATACAAGCTCCACATCATAAACATGTACTTACACCTCCGGAACCGGTCTGGAGCGCAGAAAGGATATCCGACAGTATGTAGGTTTGGGACGTGGAAGGCGTGATACCGGCGTTCGCGAGCCAAGTGTACGTAGGTAGAGTCTTGAATAGATTAACAACTGTCTCACAGTATGCCACAGCCTTCGCGAAACGAAGTCAGCCCACGATCACCGGCTCATAAGCAACCTACCTCGGCTCCTGGGGCACTGCCAGATGAAAGACAGGAAGTCTGAAGTGTACTGTTAGGAACCCGGGATCAGTAGCCATCTGGAAATGGAACCTTTGATGTAGTTTCTACCTGAAGCACGTGCCATGAGTTGACCATTCATGCTAGACTGCTATTAGCGATGCATCCATACAGCCGGAACACGACGTACATCCCAAAGTTCTTCATTGGTGCCATCTTCGTTTAACCAGTATTGTTGCATGTAGTTCAACGTAGAAGTAGCGCCCTGGTTTGAGAGAAGCTTGACGAAGTCACAGTGGGTCTAAGTATTTCAGAGAGGTTGCACACCTGGGCAATATTGTAGATGGCACGCGATGGATCACAATTCTCATTGTATGTACCATCGCAGCTGTTGATAAGGGGGATTGATGAATGTAAGACGCGTACATCCCTGCTAACGAGCGCACTTGTCGTTCCACAAGCCTGACAGGTGTGTAAGTTTCGATGCATATCACTTTGCACATCAATCACTCACCATGAATGGTCCAGCTGTCAGCAGGGCTGCCGGCGACATCGATGTCCCAGAACTTCCGGGATTATAGTCAGTAGCAAAAAGGGTGTAACTAGCGAGGGCATACCTGGGTTTGCAACAACAAGCCCTACGATAGAATGAAGCGGGTCAGTGGCGGTGTGTTCAAGACGTGGAGAACGACATACGCCCGGGTATTCGGTGCAACACGTATCGAATGGTGTTGTCCGACAAGAAGCCAGACCGGATGTGGAACAGCCGGAGCTGATGCTGCTCAAGAGGCGGGGAATGGACGTCGCTCGTGACAACCTGAAGAGTGGAGTCAATAGGACAAAGGACGCGATCATTTTTTGAGCTGGATACCAGGCCCCTACAAACTCCAGCTATTTATGCTGGTGGACGCAGACACGGGCGTGACATCTCATCAGAGCTGATTGAGGCCCACCTTGCTCAAATTCGGTTACACAAGGAATGATGATCGATATGGTAGCTTCGCGAATGATTCACTGCGACTGTCCGTGCGTCCCCCCCATACCAAGAAGGCTGCCCACATATCCTACTAAGGAGTATGCCCCAGATGAGCTAGCGCACCAAGTTCAGGATAACCTCAAGCCTGGTTATCCATCTGTTAAAATCCGAAGGGAAAGGATTTCCTTGGCGAATCATTCCGATAATGTTTGTCAACCTGGACGGTGGAGTGAAATGCTTGCCAATAAATCCAATTTGAGCCTCTGTGGGTGCTGGACTACATCGGTCTATATGTATCCCCTTCACCTTCAGAACCTGCGCTACCGTGCATCGTCCACGTGTCAAACCAATACTGTGGGCGAGACGCGTGGTCCTGCACGTTCAGAGAAGCCCACGGAATCATGGAGCCAGATGGCAAATCAAGTCCAAATACCGAGGCGAATCGGGGATTGATATGTGGCTGGATGAAATGGTGTTGATAATTTTGGACATTGTTTTCCTCGGGAGAAAACCAAGCACTCGAAGCCGCTTGAACAAGGGGATCAAGCGTCGTCGCATCCCCAATTTGTCCATACCCTGCCGCACATTCAACCATGCGCGAGGTCGCTGGAAACGACTGATCGGCGTCCGAGTCGAACGTTCGCTGAGATGCAACGTGGTTATGACGAAATCCTCGCCTTGACGTATTCCACGGCCGGCGACTCCGATCCCTCCTTCCTCGTGCACCTCGACTGGAAATGCGCCCACGGGACCCCCTAGGACTGTCCCCACCACTCTCACAATCGGGCTCCCCACTAGATTCACCATTCATTTCCATGGGGTATACACGAACATCTGAAGTGGGGGCATCAGTATACGGGTCATCATATGGTACAGGTGGTGGTCGCGATGGCCCTGAGACATGGTAGTCATCATCATAGGGGCCATGGGCATCATACGGGTTGGAACCGCGATATGTATCCTGGATCATATTGTCGATATGGATCCGAGACGGCGCCGGGGTAGAGTGTCTGGAGGATGATACGGAGTGTCCACGCCTATAACGACGCGTCATGGAGGATCCCGAGCACTGTTATCATGCTCACCTCTTCTTGCGTTGAGACCTAAAGGCGGCCTCTTTCTCATCATCAGAAAACTCAATCTCGTCTTCTGCGGGTTCTTCGTCGTGGATATTGCTGGCGTCGCTGCCACGTAATTTTTTGAGTTGGTCTACGAACACAAAGTGACTTCGTTGTGGAACATGGAATACCTCGCGGGACAACCAAACTTTGTCGGTATCCAGCGGATGGTGTTGGTTAAATTGGACCTGGTAGAGTGGTTGGGATGTTGGACCGAACGTCTCGTATATCTGGCATCACGAATAAGAGTCGACATGAATTTATATAGAAGGCGAAGTGACTCACATATCCAAAAACTTTTCGGTCTTCAAACACAAGCAAAGACTCGGCATCCAGAGCACGCTTGGACAAAGAGTTTACGTGGTCCACGGGGAGACCCCTCACAATCACGATGTTCCCGACGATACTCATAATTTCTCCGACTTTCTCCAGTGTCTCGTACGAGTCAACTTCGGAAATGGTGGGAACCACGATGTTGGCGTCGACAATCTCGTTTTTAGTCTGGAGATAGGTAGCAGCTGTTATTCCGCCCGACTCTTCATCCTCAACGTCGTCCGCAGGTCCTTGCCGCTGGGGCGCCTCGTATACATGTCCCTCCTCCGAACTAGAGGAGGAACTTGCGTGTGACTCTGCGTCCGAATTTGATTCAGAATCTGATGTGGCTCTGACGATTAGAGTTAATATGCCTTTTGATAAGAGGCTCTTAAGATGCTCACGCCGACATTCCGCTATCCTTGTCACCAGGAGCAAGATCTGCCTCTACCTCATCTTCACTTTCTGCTTCACCGTCTGTGCTGGCGATGGAATCATCGCTGGAATCCATTGAATCTGAAACATGTTTTGTAGAGACTGGAGGAACGGTTCCTATCAGGTCCTGTATGAGGAGCAAGTCTTGAGGAACCGTGGAAGGAACTTTGAAGTCAAAGTCCATTTCAGAGCAGATGACTTGGGTGGTCGAAACTCCAAAACCATAACCTATAGATATTTTGAGTCACGTGAGTGGGGATGCTATGGACGCGGCATTTTTTCTCTTCCCTCAACGATTGGAACGGTGCCGCGATGTTGCTGCCTAATGCTCGGCGACAATTCCAGCAAACGCTATCGACGCGTCGTATCCCGAAATCTCCCTTGTATTCTACTGTCCCCAAGCCCTCGTTGCAGCTGGTCGCTCAGCTCCGAAAACTGACGGACGTGCCAATTTCCAAGGCTCGGGAAGCGCTGAGCGCAAGCGGGAACAACCTGGAGGCAGCACTGGGGTGGTTGGAGCAGGATCTAACCACTTCCGGTGCCCAAAAGGCTGCTAAGGTCGCTGGGCGCGAAGCACGAGAAGGACTCGTTAGTGTTTGCGTACTCTCCTCCGGCAGGTCGTTCTCAACACTGAATGGTGGTGGACTCCGGGCAGCCATGATCGAGCTCAACTGCGAAACTGATTTTGTCGCAAGGAACGAATTGTTCACCCAACTTGCTGCCGACATTGCCCATACCACTGCCTTCCTCACCGAACACGTTCGTTTGCCGAATTTCATCCAACCGTCCTCGTTACACGTTCTTAATGATGCCCCTCTCCTCTCGCAAAGAGACCCAAATCCCCGAGCATCATCTACGGTGTCTGGTTCCATTCAGGATCTAATTGCAAAAGTCGGTGAAAAGGTATCATTGAAACGGGCTGTTGCTGTGGTTCACAATCCTCTCCAAGGTTACTCGGGGACCCTTGGGTTGCGATTAGCTTCATATTCGCATGGATCCTCTGGCTCTCACGGCCGCATTGGCTCACTTGCTGTGCTTGCGTTGAAAGCCCCTGATCTTGCGAGTCATCTTGCATCGGAAACATTTGTGCAGGACATTGAGCGACTCGAGCGTGCTGTCGCTCGTCAGATCACTGGCTTTGAGACATTGTCCATCCAATCCACCACAGATGAAACATCGTTGTACAACCAGCCATTCATGGTGACCGGAGGACAACTTACCGTCGGTGCGGCCTTGCGCGAATGGAGTCACAAACGTGGGATGGCAAAGGAGGGTGAAGAGGGAGGCGTAGAGGTTCTGGAGTTTGCTAAGTGGACCGTAGGGGAAAACATCCATTAGACTCGGACGATTATAGACGGTTCTCGGGTTGAACCGACAAAATACAAAGGGTTGTGAAATCTGTTTTTCGCCGTCGAACTGAGGACTCTATAGCTCAGTGGTAGAGCATACGATTGCAGATCGTGCGGTCCCGTGTTCGAACCACGGTGGGGTCTTTCTTTTTTTTCAGTATTCGTTTGCAGAATGGTATCCAAGTTTTTTTTTCTTTAAGGAGCTGGCTACAGCTCAGTGGTAGACCGTGCGGTTATTTTTACTTTTATTCCATCCGATATCTCGTCTCTTTCTATGCTGTCTTCCGAATCTGAGCTGTGACAAGCAGTGCAGTGCTGCGTAAATAATCAATTACTGACGTAAGTTTCAAGTTTTGTCAACGTGAGAGGTTACCAGCTTGCCTGTGTCCACTACCCATGAAAAGAGCGGCAAGTTCTGTCATACGCCATGGAAAGGTGCGCCTGCACCAACGACAGCTATCCCAGGCATCCCTTCCGCCATTGCAAATAACCGCACTTCCCAACAAGATTCGGGTTGCTACAGAGTCTACTCCTGGTCACTTTTCATCCGTTGGGCTTTACATCGACGCTGGATCGCGTTATGAACTTCCATCGACATCGGGAGCCAGCCATTTCTTAGACAGACTGGCCTTTAAGGTCCCTCTTGTGTTGCTACAACGTTGTTTGTGTCTGACACTAAAACTTGCAGGCAACACATTCTCGCTCTGAAGCCGACATGGCGGCGGCGATGGACCAACTTGGAGGTCAAATTACGTGTTCATCCTCTCGAGAATCCATCATGTACCAGTCCTCCCATTTTGATCAGGCAACCAACCTAGCACTCTCTCTGATATCCGACACTGTCCTAAATCCTGCTTTCTTGCCTGCGGAATTGGAAATCCAGAAAGATGCTGCTCTCTATGAAATCCGAGAAATTAGCAACAAGCCAGAAATGATGCTACCCGAGGTACTCCACGGAGTAGCGTATGGCGCAAAGGGTCTCGGGAACCCGTTGGTCTGCCCGGATGAGCGTGTCAGTCTCATCACCGGTGACCTCCTCCGTCACTGTATCTCGGACTGGTACCGTCCGGAGCGCATGGTTATAGCGGGTGCTGGAATGCAACATGACCAACTGGTTGAGCTTGTCGACAAGCACTTTTCGACACTCGAACCCTTGTTATCCCCTACCCCTCCATCTCCACGTCCATCAGCCACTCAAACCGTGCCACCACATCTCCTGCCCTCTTCGTCACCGTCACTATACAAGTCACTAACGCGTGCAGCATCGTCATACTTATACCCGACCTCCGCTTCAAGAGACGTACCCCCTTTATTGAACCCGCAGTCACATTATGTCGGGGGTATTAAACACATCCCAAGTAATACGGCAGATTTTGATCACGTCTACCTCGCGTTCGAGGGTGTTGGCATTCATGACGACGATATCTACACACTCGCGACAATGCAAGTACTTCTTGGGGGTGGGGGCAGCTTCTCAGCGGGTAAGGCTCCCATTCCCCCCGTGATTTGTTTCTCACCCTTCGTAGGTGGTCCCGGAAAGGGGATGTATTCCCGGTTATACACGCACATTCTCAACCATTTCCCTCAAATAGATCATTGCGCGTCCTTCCATCACATTTACACAGACTCATCACTCTTTGGATTGTGGGCATCCTTTGTACCTGCCATCCCAAAACAGAGGGGTAATACCCCTGCCCAAATTCTCCCCCATCTCGTGCACCAGATTAGTCTGCTGATATACCAAAGCGTACCAGAGATAGAGCTTCAGCGCGCAAAAAATCAACTCCAATCCAGCTTGATGATGGCACTGGAGAGTAGGGCAGTGGGGGTTGAGGACCTTGGTCGACAGGTAGGGCAGAAAACTCTGGTATGTTTATATTTAACTAATTAATCAATTTATCTCAGATCCTCGTGTACGGGCGTAAAATACCGGTGACGGACATGACAGCGGAGATTGACAAGGTCACCTCCGAGAGCGTCAGACGAGTCGCGAATCGCCTGTTTGGCCCGCATTCCGGTAATAAAGCGACTATAGTTACGATGGGCAGAGAAGAGCTTGGTGATTGGCAAGCAACACTTCGAAAATACGGAGTCGCAGGAGCTTGAGTTCGGCCTACTTTCGAGTTTGCTGTAGTAATTGGATGCATTGACATTTCACTAAATCATATTCGTCCCTTGTAAATGCACTAATTTCCAAATTACATCCACCATACTGAAGTCGTAAAAATATGCAAAACAAAGTTACCCGCAAATGGTTGGGTACTGGTAGTTAGTGGGGTTTTGGGGTATCCACCCATACTGAAGTCCAGCCTGGTATGACCATTCATCAGCATTCTCTGCCTTCCAAGTCCACTGGAGCCAGCCATCGGTGGCCTTCTCATATGAAATGACCTGTGCCTCCCAGATCTGTCGGAGGAACGTCTTGTAACTCGAACTGAAGGTAGATCCACTGCCAGTCAGGCCATTACAACTTCCGACAGCTGTAGAGCCGGGGTAGGTGCCAGCGTAGCGCGAACCAACACCACGTCCGTTCAAGTACGTGGCACAGTCAGTCATAGCAGGTGTCCATTCACCCACTAGAAGCCAAAGATCAAAGCCCGCAAGGGAGGACTGGGTTTGACAAGCAGCATTGATGTGTTCCTGGTTGGTCATCTGATTGCCCTAATAACCTTCCGTTAGACAGCACGGCAGAAGAGCGTAAATATACTCACGGCCTCAGAAAACATTTGGTAAATATGAGTATCCATCGCTACCCCATCGAAGCTTGGGGAAGTCTCAAATCCAGCCCAATAGCTAAGTGGTTGGAATGCGTCGTGGATGAGCTCAACAGTGTTACTTGTCTGGCTCGTACCATACGGGTATCTGTGGAATCGGATAAACACTCGCACGATGTGTTAATCAAGATACTGGAATCACCTTATGCTGCCCCAAGAGTCATACCAATACTGCCTTACAGCAGTAAGAACAGCAGAACCATCATATCCGGCAGGCCTGGCATCAAAATATGCGTAACTCCTTGCGGCCTTGCACGCGGAAAACTCACTCGTTCAGGGGTGCAATGATAGGCACAACGTTCGACTGACCGGCATACATGGAGGCAATCGTCTGGATGATTTTGTTGGTCCGATCGATGTTAGTTTGGTTTGATTGCCAAGTGGGAAATGGTATTCTGTGGCCAGAGTTATCGTACCTATGAGAAAGACGTTGAGGTATCGAATGACATAAACCACATGATGCACAAACCCGTTCTGGCTCCCTGGCGCGCCATGAAGGTCGATAATGAGCTTTAATCCGTGATTTCCGGCCCATTGTACTGCATTCTCTAGGTAGGGTAACTGCCCTTGGATGTACGGTTCTCCAGGACCAACTTCAAATGCCCAGTAGCCGATTGGAAGGCGTACGTGATTCAACCTGAAACCGATCAGCCCCGTTAACAGTAGAGCTAGGATCTAAAGCAACTCTATACCCTGCAGCAGCGATGGCAGCAAAGTCACTTTCGGTGATCCAAGTATTCCAGTGGTTTTGCAGAACACTCAACGCCGTGTTGTAATCCTGATATTGACCAAATGTCCATTCGTCAACGATGCCATTGTTTCCGGTGTTGTCGAATATGCTCGGAGTAATCCACGGCTTGCGGCAAGTACATCATTGAAGAGAACGTTCGTAGTACTGCGTACACACCTCGAGCAGGAGCCACCCACCGAGGTTGACTCCGCGGACTTTCTGGGATCCATAAGGAAAGCCGGGCGTGAAGGAGAGCACGCAGTTTGCGAGGGAAACCCCCACAAGCGTCGAAGCAAGCAGTCTCTGCATTGAGTGCGCTAGAGAGAGAAAGTCGGACAATGCAACGAAGGAAACTGACGCGCTGCATTTATAGCCATGGCTCGCAACGGGGAATCATGAGCACCTCCGAAGAAGCACTACATTCCCGCTAACTGCCCGATTTCATACGGGTGGGGTCATGTGCCATCTGTGCGGACCTGCGGTGGACAACGGTGGGCAATCAGGTCTGGGCACGGGGCACCTATACGGCACTGCGGCGCTGTGTTCGGGTCCATGAGTTGACGTGCTTCATAAGAACCATCGCTCGGTTAGCCGGTTAAAGTCGAGACTCGTTCAGCCGTCTGACCCGACTTATACAAGCGCTGGAAGCATGATGTGAGAACACCCCAGCATGGCTCGCACAAAATGGAAATAACAGTACCCTTAATTCCGACAGCGGCAATAATGAGACATTGCGACTCTGACACGGCTGCTCAACGGTCAATGGAGCGGTCAATGGCTTACAAGGCAATCGCCAACCCGTCTGTGCAGAGTTCTCTTCATCGTCCCCCCACTTTCTTCCGATGCGGCTGGTGACATCTAATATATCAAGCGCCGGTTCGTGCCGGACCGTTTCCCTCCTATGTGGTCGCACTCCTACCATGTGTCTCGTTGTCTTTTCATCCATCATCAGAGCGGTTCTTGATCCGAGTTGATTCATTTGCTCACAGCCAACTATACACAGCCCCCTCGGGCTTGCAATTTTATCTCCAGAACGAAGATAACACATGTAATAGTGTATGACGGTCGCTGTTGCTCTGCTTAATCCGGTTCCACATTTACTCTGAATGCACCTACATCGAAACGACCGAGACGGCGTCGCTTGCAGTAAGAAATGCACATTTCATTTCGGTCGACAATGTGTCATTGTCGGGTTTCTTGGCCCAGTGGGCAAAAATTGGCAGGTGAGGATAGCCGAGGAGGTATAGATTTCATGAGATCAAAGAATTAAGGGAGAACGGGGTGTGGGAGTGTGGTATCCGACGCTTTTTTCGGGTGGGTCGAGTGGGTCGAGTGGGTCGAATGGGTCGAGTGGGTCGAGTGGGTCGAGTGGGTCGGCTATTTCACCATTGCCATGTGGTTTTCCTTTTTTGTCGACCGAAAACCATGTGGCTCGCCTACGAAATCCCTTGCCCGCTAACATACCTGCGCGCGCCACTCTCGCTTACATAAGCTACCTGCGTCGCACGACAGCCACAATCCAACCATTCCCTCTTTCTACCTCATTCCCTCCCTACATCATTGCT
>QFEI01002566.1:0-49897 GCA_003316145.1 Neoboletus magnificus | reverse complement strand
AAGCACCTCCACCACTGATTTGGCTGCGCTCGCCAGAACATGTCGTACATTCAAAGAACCCGCCCTCGATGTGCTGTGGTCGGAACTGATCGACCTGTCTCCCTTGGCATATTGTCTACCCGAGAGTCATAGATCACCCGGCAGGGTAATACACGCCTTTATCTCGACCAACTTCATGAACGTTCACGCCCTTCTTCTTTCACAGTGCTATTCATTCACCGGACCACGCAACGACGCTGAATGGGATACCCTTCGAAGTTACACCCGCCGTGTCTGGCGCATAGTCGGCTTTTCAAGCCCAAATGGGTTCCTGGATCACAGCTGCATTTCGGCGACTTTTAATCCTCCACTTGCTGAGCCACTCTTCCCAAACCTTCGATTCTTAATCTGGGAAGGGATGGCCGCGTTACCTGCCGTGTACTTTGCCGTCCCCCTTTTGACTTCCCTCGATATCCGTGGCACTCCCCGGGAAGACGTTTCTTTGTACACAAATATCCTCGACATCATTGTCCCCCGATGCCCAAATATCAAAAAGGTCCGAATCCAGGCGACTTATGGTATGGGTTTCGGCGAAACCATCTACCATCACTTATGTCGCTGGAAAAACCTCCAAATAGTGGACTGTCTTGATGTCGCCTTGCCTGCAAATGTGATCCCACATCTCTCCCACATCTCTACCCTGATGTGGTTATCGTTCACGCTCAATACCCAGTCTGCCAACCCGATCCCCCCTCCCAGCTCTACGCTCGTCTTCTCGCGACTGGTGTACTTGGAGATCATATCCGAATTGTTGGAGTCTGTTACGAGCTTGATCACCCACGTTCGACTTCCCGTAGCCCAAGTCCTCGTTGTCCCATTTCCTAGCTGCCCTTCGAAAGCGACCGTGAAATCATACCTAACGACGGTCCGCGATATATCTTCACCCAACTCCCTGATGGACCTCCGGCTCCTTAATCTCAGGTCCTTTGCAACCCGTATCCCAACTTCCATCAACCATATACCACACGATTACCGATTGACGTTTGACGATGTCCGTCCTTGCATGGCTTCCAGCAACCTCCGTGCCATACACATCAATCTCGAGTGGTCTATCGACCTGACAGACAAGGACTTGCTCGATTTGGTCTCTGCCTGGCCAAACATAGAACACATCCTCATCAACGATCAGTGGGGTTGGCGAACTCCCAAAGGCATCACGCTCGATGGACTACTACAACTTTTGAAAAAGTGCAGGTTGTTGTGGGAGCTCTGTATAGCTATCGACACACAGAGTATCGTCGACGTTTCTCGGGCTGTGGACGTTGATTTCTTGTCGCGAAGACAGCTCTGGTTGAATGTCGCCGACTCACCCATTCAACCAGAGTTTGTTCCTGCTTTGGGTGATCTATTCTCGGTACTTGGGCTTTCCCATGATCGTTTTCTGGCTTGGAGTGGTTCTGAAATGAGGGACATCCCGGGGGCAAACAAGTTTAGGACACTGTGGAGATGTGTAATCTTCTAGGTTAAGAGACCGAATCCAAAGTCATAGATACAACTATATTTCTACAGTTTGTTGTTAATGTATCATGTACACAATGTATTGGGTAGGCAATGAATGGACATGGGTCTATTCATCTGCGCAGCCAACTGAATATGCCTGCAGAAACCACACCCGTGCGACTGTGCTAGCAGTGCATAGGTTCTACTCTCTAACAGTCTCGAAAATCGAAAACACATAGTCCATGTCATAGAACCAATTCCATTGGACGTGCAGACCATTCTTATATCCCCCCTACGCAACAGGTTACAGTGTGTATGCATGGAGCACTAGATTTTTTATGGATATCTGGCCAGCTTGGAGTATTTTGGTCCGCGTTTGGGGCATCAACCGGGGGGAAGCAAGCTAGCATCTACGACACCCCCTTCCTCAGACACATCGTCCGCATCATCCCTTGACCTCGTAATCGGCGTACGCGGCATCGCCATCAGACCTACACAAACCATGCGTTATCAGTCCGCCACCCATAACGAAGCGCTGAGAATGAAATGGGGAACTACCCACCGGTTCTTGCACTCTCCAATATCCCAAATGGCTTGATAAGATTCAAGAACGCAACCACGCGATTCGTCTTGGCGGTCAACTCCACGATGACACTGTTATCGCTCACATCCACGATCTTCGCTCCGAACTGGTCCGCGAGGACAGAGATGGACTGCAGGTGCTGGTGTTTTAGTCGGAGTGCTTCCGAGGCTGTTAGGGGGAGCGGCGTTTGGATGTCCGAAGCGACTGTCTCAGGATGTCCGCTTCGTTCAAAATTCTGCGCCAAGAACGCCTCACGTTCGGCTTTGGAGGCGCTAGAGGAGACGGATAGGGGAGCGTGCGAGTGTGGAGAGCTCCGACGGGGTTCGTGTGACGGTCCACCGACAAACTGGTCTTCGAGGTACTCGGGCCCAAGGATGGAGACCTTGACGAGGAGCAACTCGCGCGAGATCACGCGGGTGTCGGTATAGTCGAGGACAGCCCAAACAGGGACCTATCATGCTCGTAAACACGCGTCGCTGTGTTGAGACAGACCTTTCTGCCGAACGGAAAGATGAACAGAGAGGGATACGTACGAGGTCCTCGAGTTGTCGACGAGCTTGCTCGACGACGCTGTCTTGACCACTGATAACGATCGACATACGACTCAGGTCGCGAATCTCAGTGCGACAGACGACCAGGGAGTCGATGTTGAACCCTCTTCCAGCTAAGATGCTGGACACGCGTGATAAAACCCCGGGTTCATTTTGAACGAGACAGTTGAGGATATGTCTGAACGAAAATATAGTCATCGGCGACGATCATATGCTGGGGCATAATTGGAATTGGCGGAAAAGGACAAACTTTTTATAGGGTTGCAAGTTCGGAGGCGGCGTGTTGTACAAGATATTGGTCACGGCCTCCTCGGCACTCCGCGAACGCGGAATGTCCGACACTGGGAGAGGTGGTGGGCGTATTCTCTGCGTGCTTTTGTAGTCGAGGGCGGAGGTGGAGTCATCTATCGGCGGAGGGGGTTTTGGAGGCTCGCTGGGTGCTCTGAGGAGCGACGCGGTGGCAAACGAGCGAGATATGGCAGTCCTGGACAGCCAACGCGACGTGGAGGAAAGCATCCTCTTTGCTTGGGAAGATCTTCGCGTCCAAGCGATGGTTTTGACTCGGACGAAGACATTATGACATGTGATTACCTAATTCGTAGTTATTGCGGTGGGTTAGTTGTAGTAGAGTAGCGTGTACAAAGTGGTCAACAAAAGTTCCTCCATCACATCGTCTTTGGAAGGCTGTCTATGCACTCCCTGATTAGTCGCATCGTCTCGGACTTGTCATACTGTACAATCGCGCAGTCAGCATGCGAACATTTCGCCTCCCAGCATGCCTTTGCCTCCGGCCACTCCGTCAGCCCCGCATCTAGGATCGTGTCCCCCAGCGGTCTAAGGTCCATCTCCATGGTGAGTCTGTGTTTGAGCTCCCGCCAAGCGTGATGATCCGTCTGTCGCCTGCATCTAGAACAATAGGTCAGAGGGTTCGCATTGACGAACGGGTGTTCGTCCAATTTCTTGCGCAAACCCTCTCTTCTCGACCGATGGAGCTTCAAGAGAGCGAGCGCAGAACGCACGTCTACCTTTGCGAGCATCTCCCAGTTTTCGTCCTGCCACAGATTCATCGCAAGAGTCCTTTGCGAGGCAACTTTAGCCTCCTCTGTCCATCCACACCGCGATGCGGCGGCATACAGCCGTAGAGGCTGGTCCGCGAGTGGCGGCGTGAGCACAGCGATGCGCACGAGCGACGTGGGGCCCGGCATGTCATATTTCTCCGAGGCAAATAAGAGCGAGTCGACGGAGTCAAACGACAAGAGTGGTTGGATGGGAAGACCACTGATCATGCGGAATAAGAGCTCGAGTGTGGACGAATCTTCATCGAGATGAATCATTTCGGGATCTGCGATCGACGGCGTTAGCGCAGGCAGTCGGTCACGACCCTCACCCATCCCGCCTGCCTCTAGAGCGCTTAACGGTCGGGGGAGTGTGAATAGAGAGCGGAACCACCCCGATGTCGTTTTTAGTGTGAATGAGTGCATCCGGAAGCGAACGAGGTCGCGCGAGACCAGGACGACGTCCGCGTCTGGAGAGTCGAAAGCTGGGTGTGTCGTGGGCTCAATTCTGGGAGGTGGTGGGGGGGTGGCATTCCTGTCCGCCGCGGGGCAGTCTTCAGGTGCGGACTCCATGAGGTTTTATCCAAGAATCGTAGCAAATATCTGGCAATAGGAATGTTAGCAGGACTATCCTGGATGGTTGCAGTTTTTGACTAGAGACGATTGTTGTTGTGGTCGAAGTTGCGTGGTGCAGCAATGCGCAACACCTTGGAAATGAGGCTCAGAAGCGAGGCTTGTCCGTGTCCACGATGTCATCCTCCAAATCCAAACCCCTTCCACTCAGTGACACTCTCCGTGACCTTGCTCTCCTGCGTGCCTCCGGTGTAAATCTTTCAAGCGTCCTCTCTCAAGAGCCCTCATCCGGATCCAATATCACCGACTCTTCCGAACTATCAAAGTCGACAGAGAGGTCACATGAGTTTGTTAACGAGACCCGGGGGGCTCTCAGGGTTTACAACAGTGGGGAACTGCAGAGGAAGCACGCCGAAATACAAAAGGTTCAGGGAGAACTTGACGAAGTGTTGAAGGGTCTATCATAGGGTAGGTCCTCGCACTACACTCTACTTAAAGTTGCAGGTTAACGAAGGAAAGCAGCTCTCGGCACGTGCGACTATTGATCGTTGAATGTTTTAGCTCGTTCGGACAGGTTCGCGCCGTCCGTACGTGTCATGTTGCGCCTTTCTTAGGTTATTTTATTCACATTTTACCCTCGACTTTGTATGGATATCTACTTACAGGACCTGAGCCATTGGGAGAACCTCGAATAGTCACAATCTCGACCCCCCAGCATTAAAATAGTGAAGCGCGGGAATGCGGCGATAGATCATATCGATCTACCTCCATATAAGGACCGTTAACGGCGATTCATACCGCAGGGCTTGCCAATTCAAGAAGGACCGTCGAGCTCGTGAATGCAACGAGGTGTCCACGACATGGCTCTGGGAACCCTTCGTTGTTACCCTCCAGCTTCTTGTGCGGTGTAGTACAAAGTGAGTGTCCCCTCTTTTACGGTCCCAGAAATTGACGATAGCAGCTTTTCCGTAGACACCGGGAGCAGGCTGGGTGATAATAAGCGTATCCACGAGGTAGGTGCTGGGAACCCATATAAGATCCGGGCTAACACGTTCTCAAGTATGCAACTCGAGCCAATTCGCAACATTGTCGTTGCAGGAGAAACCGGAGTCGGAAAAAGTTCCGTGATCAACCTCGTAGCCGGTGTGGATTGCGCCACCACAGCAAACGACGTTCGTGGTGTGACTATCGGAACGGAATGTCATGATTGGGTCAGCGATACTCAGACGTTCCGTCTTTGGGACACGCCTGGTCTTAGCGAAGGCTCGTTTGGGACCGTATCCCCAAAGCAAGCACAGGATGCACTCCGATCACTTCTTACGGAGCTCAGTAGGGGAGGCGGCGTCCATCTCGTGGTAATCTGCATGCGCGGGCTTCCCAGGGTCACCAGAGGCATGAAGCAGACATACGATACCATCGTGCGGATTCGTGACAAGGCTGCTCCGGCTGTCCCACTCGTCGCTGTCATCACCGACCTTGAGAAAAGGTCGGCCTCACCAGACATCATACCCTCCATGGACGAATGGTGGATGAGTAACGTCGGGACGCTGTCAGACTTCAACATGGCGTTTTCTGGTCATGCTTGCATCACGACCCTACCCGACAATTGCCATCCCAAGTTAGCTGGCCGTCGTGTATTGTGTCAGGGACTCGTCCGCCATCTTATCGTCGAGGGCGTTTCGCCGAAACTGGCCCGCAACATCATTATTACTGGTGAAATTGGAGTTGGGAAGAGTTCTCTTGTCAACCTCGTGCTTGGTTCGGAGCGGGCCATCGTGGCGAACGACGTTAGCCCTGTCACAACCATAACAAACCACTACGACTTGGAGATGAGCAATCAAATGTTCCGTCTTTGGGATACCCCTGGATTGGGGGAGGGATTACATGGGAGTGGGTCCCAAAAGCGCACACAGGAGGCGCTGCGATCGTTATTCACGGACCTCAACGAGAGAGGTGGCGTCCATCTCCTGATCATCTGCATTCAGGGAGTCTCCAAAATTCTGACGGCGACGAAGAGGACGTATGATTTTGTCATGAAAATTCGAGACAAGTTCTCTCCCGCAACTCCCGTGGTCGCGGTCATCACAGATCTAGAGAATCTGTCGACCACGTTCGATACTACGCTCTCTATGGAGAAATGGTGGACAACCAACTCGGGAGCGTTCTCTGACAACGAGATGCTCTTCTGTGACCACGCTTGCATCACCACTTTGCCCGACAATTGTCATCCCCAGCTACCTGGGCGTCGCGAGTTGTGCCAAGAGCTCGTGCGCAACCTCATTATGGACCAATCTCTCCATCCGCGCACCGTACCTCCCAGAGACCTGCACGTCCTGTTGTTTGGAGAGACTGGCGTCGGAAAAAGCTCCCTCATCAATTTGCTTGCGGGATGGCAGATTGCATCGATCTCGCCGGACAGCGCGCCTTGTACCTTGGACTCTTCCGAGTACCAGTTCCAACTTGGCTCCACTACCATTCGTTTATGGGACACTGTCGGATTGGAAGAACCCGAAAAAGGCCCGACTGGCTACGTCGGTGCCATCGAAAAGGCCGTTCAACTCATTCGAAGGTTGAATGCGACGGGTGGTATCAGCCTGTTTTTGTTCTGTATACGCGGGAACAGGATCACAGCGACCACACAGAGCAACTATAGGTTGTTCTACGAAGTCCTCGGGAAGAAAGAAGTGCCAATTGCACTCGCCGTGACCCACTTGGAGAGAGAGACAGACATGGAGGACTGGTGGCAACGGAACGGGAAGACGCTGGAAAAGAACAGTATTCTCTCGGCTGGACATGCGTGTATCACGACGCTGGAGGGTCATCCCAAGTATGCCGAATCGAGGGATATCCTTCACGGTCTTCTCTCGCGCTTTGATGACCAGGGTAAGTTCTCGATGCCATCAGAGGCTTGGATTGGTCGCATTTTGAAGGGCCTGGGTTCGTTGGTGGATAAGAGTCTTCCGAGAGGAAAGGATCTGATTCGTATCTTGACGAAACGGTGCCACTTGGACTCTGATGTAGCACAACGGGTGGCTGCTTGCATCGACGACGGCGGTTGGTAGACAATCTCACTATTCGAGTGTTTGGAAATGCCGACTTGAATTCGTTCGGCAAAAACTTCGGTTCAGATTCCGGAAACAACCGGTTCGGGGGTCGCCGCTTTTGATTACCTTCGGGTGGCGGCGCATGTCCGGCCGCAAAGTAAACCTTGTTTGTTCCTCTTTTTTCTCAACGATAATGTTCGCCGCAAGCCCCAATGACCGCCGAATTATTATCCTACAGTTTTGGGTGGGACTACTTCACACAACAAGGGAGGGAAAGACTAGGTGAGTGGTTCCCACGACTATGGGGCCCGAAAGAAATTGACTAGGCAAGCGAGGCGAGTATTAAGCTACTAACCCGAGGCCCGGACACGCAACGACGAACTCAAATATAGCCTCATCGCAAGTCTGACTCTAGTGGTGTACTGCCCCGAGTTCCGATCTCAGATGCGGCGGGGCTAAAACAGTAGACAAATACAATCAAGGCTTCATAGCGTGAAAACTTCTTTCTCAATGGGTACGTGGATAGTTAAGTTAGTGGCAGGAGCAAACCCCGAACTTTGTTTCTTTTTCTTTTGCCATATGTCCTCCAATCGATCATGATGGTCCTCGGATAACTCAGTGCGGCACCGCGTAACTCCTGTGCCATGTTAACGCCCTCGTCAACTACCACCGAGTCTCAGCATCTGGTGTGTATTCAGCCGATCACGTGTAGTTTCTAACAAGGACGTAAAGTAGACAAACATCGTACAACACTACCCACTGGGCCATGATGATGCTCGTTAACCTGGTTACAGTTACGCCCATTGCCAAGGGTCCTAGACACCTAGTGTCTGGATGAGGTTTCATTTGGATCAATTTGGAAGGACTCTGCCAAGATGGCGCGAAACGCCAACACATCGATCCCGGAACGGAACGATTTTGTCCCGCTGTCACGCTTCACATTCATGTCCGGCCGTACCTTCTCACTCATTGCGACAAAGCATACATTTATGTCCTCATGGTGGACGAGTCTTTATGGGGATCATTGAGATCTTTACATAACCCGGGGCGAACGGAATTGTTTCGCGGCGCGCAGAAGGCGATGACTGTGTAGATTGTTGGCATCAACCCCAAACCTAAGATTTCCGCACTCCATGACCACGGTACGAGTTGTAGTCACTCCCAACAGATCTTAATCTCGTACTGATGTGGCAGACAGGCTGCGGGTGTGAATCGCTGATACGGCTGGAGTACTTTTCTGGCGATGCCGTCAAGTCTCACTGCTGCTCCGCTGGGTCGGGGGCGTTGAGGCTCGCCACATCACGCGTCCACAAATTCAATTTCATGTCAATAAATGTCGTTTCTGGATGATGGTCGGTTGCCAGGGGAGGCGAATATATCTTCGAGAAGATCCCAATAGCGCTCGGGACTCATATCCGGAGGAACCAGTTGCGGCCTAAGATCACTGACAAGAATAGCATTTCCGTCAGATGACGAGTCACATATGTTGGGGTGTTTACGAGTTCGACACATCCGAGGCCTGACCACCGGGGAGCCTCTGCCTAATCCTGCATTCCCTCCCACGCTATCTGTCATAGAAGGTTCTGTCACCTTGGACCGCTGACGAGATCGCAAGGCTTTCAGAAAGAGCTTTCCGTCCGTTCTATCGCGGTGTGCGATGGGATCCTGTGGATGTCGCTGGCGAACGTAACACGGCCAGCCATTGCATGTGTCTTAGTGACCTTTCCGCTCCGTGCTTGGGAATTCTACTCAATAAAAATGCCGTGAGTTGCAGTTGCTAGTGAATGCAGGGGCCAATGCTAGGTTCCAGTGCTATTGATTTCGTCGGATGAACACAGTAATTGATCGATTTTCCTTCGGATTGGTAGTTGTTGTCGCCTGCAGGTCGCTTGTCATTGATATATTGTCCCTACTATAGAGGTCCGTCTAGCACCTACTTTTAGCACGCGTTCGTTAACCAAATATTTGTCTTGGAGAATAGGGTAGCCCTCGCCATGGGCCGCCAATGTACCCGCCTCCCCCCCGGATATACTGGCCGGCGTCATACAGTCATGGGTTACAACCGCCGCAGCGTCAAACAAAACTCAGGCTTGCCATCTTCTATACCCTGTCGATTCCTATCGTCGGGGAACCTAAAACTTACATTCGACGGACCGTCACTGGCCGCAAAACAAGAATTTTGCTTTAGATCCGTATGGACCTCCGAAAGGAGGGCTCGCCGATCAGCAACCAAACAACGCCATCTTATCCAAGTTCAGTAATGGCGTTGCCCTCCACAGGAACAGGTACTTATGTACATAATTCAACTCAATTGGATCACCCAGCGGACGAGCGTCTATCCGGCCGCGCCTATAAAGGCGCGACACCGTTCCCGGAGTACTTCAAGTCCACCTTCAACGGTGACCTGCCTCTCTTTAACCATGCCATACATTACTACGTATTCTTCTCGATCCACTGTTAACGACCGCACCTTCGGTCGTCCGAACCATACTTATCCCCAGGGACCAACTCTTGTCTGGCAGAACCGCCCTCCCGTCGTTCCCGATTGTTACCTAGAGTATGTGTGCAAACTGCTCTGCGAACAACAATTAACTTGATCATTTCGCCGACAGCGGTCCTCCGTTACACGATCCTCTCCATCATGCCCGCGTGGTGCCCATCCCCTCGACTCTCATCCCAGAAACCAAACATCGCGCTCTCTACGACTCTCAGGACACGTCTATTCCTTCACCAAACTACTTGAATTCGCCACCTGAACAACCAACCGCGCCTGTTTCGAGCTTTGCGAATGGAGATCCCCCTTATGATATCCCTTACGCCAATCAATCGCATTTGCACCAAGCAGGTGAAATGATGCCAGAAGCCCCTGTCCCCCGTCCGTCCGGATTTCCATACTCTGCTTTCCCAGCGACGAGACGTCCTCGAAGCCCTCCAGAACCGACAAACGTCCCGTTTAGTGCCGCGAACGCGTCTGACCCGACCCACATTGGGGCGGCGATACCTCTTCCGACATCAACGACTTTCCATGGGTTCGGGGGAAACCCGGCGGCTCTTCCAGCTCCGCCCGTTCTGCTTGGCACTGCGAACCCCGCCACGGTTCACTCGAACACCGTCCACACTTGCCAGTGTGTGACTGGCATGTTACTTTGCAACACCGCGGTGATCGGAAACGTCCGATCCGTACGTGACCACCTTAACGAGGTCCACGGCTTTCGCGGTGTTGGAAAGGGCACGGCGGAGTGCCCGTGGACGGGGTGTCAAAAAAGGTTACAACGGGAGAATATCCCCAGGCATATCGTCACCTGCCACCTTCATGTGAAGGTGAGCTGCGTTGGATGTGGTTTACTCCTTTCCCGCCGTGACGTCCAGTACAGTCACGCGAAGGTTTGTCGCGCTAGACGCCAGACTGCTTTCCGACTCGATTCCGACGTGTCGAGTGCAGATTTACATTACTTAAGTATCTAATAGATTTAACTGTTCCGACCACTGCGCTAGTGTATCAACGGCATCCAGGCTTGCTTTCTAGTCGACTAGACTTTATAATCTACATGCATAATTTTGCTTATCGTGCTAACCGCTTATATGCTATCTGTACTCGAAGCATGTATCCATCGTTAATGTTAGTCTTTGGGTAATGTTAGTGAATGTGTTGCTTATTCTTGTTGGGAGTTCTGAGCCTGTTCACATTGAACGAGACCAAGAAGAGGGTTCTGAGGAGGAAGAATCTGGGATCAATGGACCAGCTTCAGTGAAGCGGCTAGTGTTAGCCGATGGTCACTAGTCAGGACCTAAATATCAGGACCAGAGAGACTCGTCAGCGCTATCAGCTGCCGACGAGTCTTAGTAAATTGCCATATTTCAAATCCGCGATCCAATCGGGGTCAAGGCTCACGCAGATGCCAGGATGTGCGCCGTGAAAGAATGGATATCCTCGAGGGTAAGCGTGTAATGTTCCGAGCCGTGGATAGCAAAATCTGAGCATCGTGTGGCATACGAACAAATCTATAACAAACTTGTGTGTACAGACTGCTTACAATGTCATTAGGAATGGCCAGGTAAACGTGCCCCAGGAGACGTGTCGAGAAAGAGTGTATCCATGTTTAACGGCCATGATGATCTGCTCACTCCTTAACCAGTCTTTACAGTGCGGAAAGACAAGCACATGGGTGGGAAATGTCGGGAGCAAGGGCACTTGACATCCTATAGAATTACAGAAAGAACATATGAATTACATAGTAATATTTTCAAAGACGAATCAGGTGGCCGAGCAAACCTTTGCGTGCGTTGAGATAATAGATTCTCGCCTGATAATCCAAGCTTTGGTGTTGCAGGATCAAGCCTTGGATTGTCAGGCGAAGATCTCATAGCCGCCGACGCGGCGAGGTGACATGCCCTGTGTCGGCACTGGACCTATACTGGTAGCGGGGAGAATTTTTATTTTTAAACGCTAGTACTTGCGTGCGCGCAATGGCTGGGAATGATTGCGGTCCGGGCGGTCCGCTAGGTAGGTTTCAGAGTCGGCAAGGACTGAATCGCCGTACAAGTATAGTTCTTACTCACCCCTGTACAGAGAGGATGGGAGAATCACAGGTGGCAGATTGGTCATGCAGGGGCTGGGGCGAGCCGAGAAGCTCCCAGCAGTTGCCGGTCGGAGTCTGGATTTCACCCCAAAATGGTAGTGTACACTTTATCCACTTTACTACACTTTGTATGTACACACCCTAATCATATGACTTATTTCATCACATGACCAAATTCACACGACCAATGAATTACGAGCCTCAACATGCCAGAATAACCCTTAGAACTAGACGACTATCGGGAGGCTGGGTTAGCATACAGAATCATGGCAACGAAAACCAAGAGCGACGTCAAAGTTTTGAAAGGACAAGAAGGTATGTAGACAAGTTACTCGGCCGAATCTAACAAAGTATACTCACCTCGCCCACAGCCGAAGATGCCATTTTACAGTACATGAAAAGGGTAATCGCGACAGAGTTTCATGTCTATACGCGTCTTGAGATCGTTATTACACATTTAACAGATGAACAGACCGTTCGGTGCCGTCGATATTTCGGCCAACTTGAAGGGCGCAGTCCCGAAGGCGACGACGGCCAAGATCCTTGCTTCACTCGCCGAGAAAGGCTTGATCGTGCAGAAAACATACGGTATATGCGCCTTGAAGCGACGATACTTGGCACGCTGGAACTTATTTGTATAGGGAAAACTAACTTTTACGTTGCGAATCAGAACGACATCGATACACTCGGTGCGGTCGAATTGGCCGCTCTAGAAACGGAATGCAAAGCAATAGAGGAGGCGAACAACACCGTCGCCGCGGAAGTAAAGAGCTTGCAATCAGGTTTCAAATCGCTGTGATCGTGTCTATTCCGTTCTGACGCCTATCAGAGCTCAACAAGCTTAAAAGTGCGCCTACGGATGATGAACTCGAGACTCAGCTAGAAGAAGCAAACAAGACAGTAAGACCTGTCTACATAGAGCGTCATTGATGCCATCGACTGTGTTAGATCGTCCGCTTGTCAGAGAGGCTTGCTCCGCTACGTAGCGGCGTGCCTCTCATATCATCGGACGACCTCGCACAACTCGATGCCGAGTGGACCAAATGGCGACCCGAATGGAACCGTCGCAAGAAAGTTTTTACCTCGTCAGTCCGCATACACCCATCCTCTACGTTTCCCCGTAGGTGCACGTTGACCGGTGTTGCTTTTAGCTTTTGGCAGTTCGCGACAGACGCTCTGCCGCCTCAGGACGCTAACGCGCTTGCCGAGGACCTTGGAATCGAATTCGATACACCGGAACACATATCGCTCGAACGTGGTCCTTTGTGCGCGGGACCGGGACAAAACTCCAAGCCGAATCTGAAGCGCAAACGCGAATAGGTTTGCATCCGTGCGATGTGCATATTCATCATGTGCCTCGAAATGCATGTGTAGTTCGTTTTCCTGAATGCTACGAACCTTGGCAGGATTGTAACCACGTGAATATGAGATAGTAATCTGAGGGCACAACAGCAATAGACAAGGATGTTCTCTCATCCCCGCGGAACTGATTCATCCGGAAGTCGTTATGCTCCCGCCCATGCCCAACCATCCCTTCCCAAATCCACCCGCAACAGCCCTAAAGCTAGACTCCTTGACCTCGGAAAGGAACAGATCGTGCTGGTCCGCTAGCCGTTCATTGTTCCGCCTGATCTCCTGGATAACGCCATGTTGACGAGTACAAAGAGGGCAAGCAGTCTCATTCTCGAAGAGACATCTAGGTTCAGAGATCTATCAGAACCACGTATCGTCGAGAGGAGGACCAGTCAGACATACCGTTGATGATAACTATGATTGCACATAAAGTGTATACTCGGAAGATCGAGTTGACCGTTACACTGCGAACACCGCGTGACGTGGAATACTCTCGGGTGTTCCGTGTCCTCGAGATCTTCGACTTGCTTCAATTTCGCCCTAGTCTCTGAGCGGTACGAAGAGATGAGTTGTTGATCCTGTGAGAGCGTATCAGCATCTCATCAACACAAGGAACAAACGAAGAGGGACACACTGTCGCGATCTCCTCCATGCCTTCCTTGATCCGCCTCATCAGCCAACCTTTTACAAGTCCGACGCTTGCTACCTCATTCCGACTAAGAACCTGTACGACAGACAGAGGCGACATAATCTTCTCGCTCTCAATGTGCTCCAGGAGGGATTCAAGATCTCCTTGGTGTGTGGTGAGGAGCGCGGGCGTCGAGGTGAGGAACCGCAAGACGAGCGGGTAAAGGTGAGGGTTATCAGGGCCATACTTGCGCAAAGCTGAAATAACCTGTGCCGAAGGCGGCGAGGACTCAGCGAAACCTGTCCTGGATGTGCTGCCCGAGTTGTGTTCTTCCATCCAGAACCGTAACACGTCCTCATACATACCCATCTTCTCCCATAGAAGAATCAGTCCGGGTGTATACCGATGACTCGAACAGAGAACCAGCGCATGGGTGAGATCGTATGGAAGGTGGGTGGAATGGAGCAGTCGAAGAGCTTTGTGGTGTTCGCATGAGGTATGCCGGTCCTCTTCAACGCCCTCGTCGAGATAGAGCTCCAGCAGTGTATTCCATACTGCAGCTTGGTCTCGTTTTTCAGCTTCTTCATCCTCGCCTGCACCAGTGGCAACGGCACCAGAGTCAGAACCAGCGGCACCGTCCAGTGTCTGCCCCCAACGTCGTTGTGCCACCGTCTCGAGGAAAGTGGTGAAACACGCGGGGTGGTCCACAAAATGTGCAAAGAAGAGCGCTGGGGAAGGCCGTCTAGGCGGTGTTTGCGTACCCGGACCGCTTGTGGATCGTCTCTGGGGCACAAGAGATTGAGCACTAGGTCCACCAGCCAATGCGGTCACCAGATCCTCTTCTCCTTCTTTGTCTTCCGTCCTCTTCCTAGCTCCATCACCGCCTGTCAACGTAGGAGGCACCGCGGGTGCCCTTGAGAGGGTCAGTAGGGCCAGATACGAAGGCGCTGATGTTCCTTGTGCTGGGGAATGTGGACTTTCCGAAGGTGGGAGGGGCCCAGAAATGGTACATAGATCGATGAGTAACTGTGTGGTTTCGTTCGGAAGGTTGTCCAGAAGAGCGCGGCAATAACGGGCGAGGTTTGACTCCTGATGTTCGGGGTACCGAACTCAGCGTCAATCGATCGCCACCCGAGGAATGAATGACAGACAAAAACTTACGCCAGTCCCGCCCACTTCTCTCAAATAACTGATTGCTTCCCTATATCCGTTTTCTATCTTTCCTTTGTCCGCTTTCTCTGTTGCCTTTGCATCCCCACTTCCAGCGCCAATATCTTCCACGACAACCCTCAGATAATCCTCATGTCTCCCCCACCTCTTCGCAAGGTACGCAGCCTGATCAAAGAACCCCGCTTGTCGGCATACACGAATCGCCGTATCGAGATCAAACGGAGGTTCTCGGGTCGTTCCTTCCCCAGGGACTGTTTTGCCATCGAACGCGACAGTTCCGACGATCCTTCCCTCGCTGCGAACAAACGCATCCACTTTGGCGACATCTCCCACCTTTGCATAGGTATTAAGGAGCAGGGTCGTATGCTCCGCATTCGCGAGGCCGTGTGTATGCAATTCTTGCAGGTAGAGCATCAAAAGCGGAGTCAGATTAGCTGTGAGAAACTATGAATGAGTCAGTACATATTGATGTAACATACAAGAGACGAAACACAATCGGCATACCTTGCGTACGACATAACTTCCCCTAATACCACCGATTGTCTGCAAATATTCCTTCATCGCACCTTCGTAATCGCCCTTCTCATATAGATAATCGCCGTGATGTCGATGCACATCTGTTGTGTCCAGATGCTGTGTGTACGCAAACGACAGCGCGAGAGAATAAAGGTGCTTCTCGTACAACAGCGCGAGCTTCGTGCCGGTTGGCTTCTCAGCCAGACGAGTTACCTGTGTAAGTAACGTCCAGTCGATGGTAATGCCAGCGTGCAATTAAAAGACACCAACCGCTCCATCATTCTCCAAGACGTACACAGACCCCCATGCAGACACGACATCCCGGACGCCACGCTCAAATATCCCGACATATGCAATCATCTTGTTCTCCATGTCGATGAGTACGACCCGCGCGGCGTCTGGGTCAGTGACCCCATTCGCAGAATTCGAGGAGAGAACATTCGACAACGAGGAGGCATCCGTTGTGAGTTTCCGTTGTCGTGGGCCAGGGGTTTTCGTGGCGGCACTCGAGGGAAGCGTCGCAGAAGTAGGCGTTGACGCTGGGAGAACTGCGACCACGTAATTCAGGTGAGTATACAAGGAAGACTTGCGCCCTATGAAACTCAATCAGATAGAATCGTTCAAATCCGACGGAATCGTACTAACCCTCGTAGCTAACCACACCTAGCCTTCCACCACTGCCCACACCGACCACTGCCTCGTCTCTACCCAAAACAACCCAACGTGCCTTCCAGTCGACACAAGCACAACGTAAACCGGCTCCAATCTCGTCAACAAGAACAGCTGTAGGGCTAGAAGGCTTTGGTAGAATTGGATAGACATAAGTAGCAGAGGTGGTAACGATGACCAACGAAAGCATCGGAGGAGAATTCGAAGTCGGAGCAGGACCAGAGTTCGAAGGATCCAGGACAGCAGGCGATGACAATGGATCCATAGAAACTGATGCAGGTGCAGTGGTAAACGCCAAAAATGTCACTGGTTCAGTCGCAATTTCGTGAATAACTCGAGGCTTGGGGATGGAGGCAGATGAGGATGTTGATGCCAAGGATTGATCTAAATGGCGATACAGAAGGACGCTGCCATCCGCGAGACCAACGGAAAGGAAGGAAAGGGTGGAGGTTAGTGCAACAGTGGTGACCTATAGTTGTATAGTGAGGCTGCGCGACGGATGCAACCAGAACAGAGCATACAGGATGGGGTTTCCCAGCTGGCTGCACTTTGACAGTGCGGAGGAGGGCAGGCGCACCCGTCCTCTTATCCGTCTTTCCTAGGTCCCATATTTTCAGAATAGATGGGCGCACGTTATCTTCGTCCTTAGCACCACTTGCGAGTCAAGGGTGGAATGGATACGAAGGAACACGGCCACGCACCCCGATAGAGACTAAAATACCCATCTCCTCCACCATATGAGTGACCCTTCCACTAACATGCGCGATCCAGCTTGTGACAGAGACGAATGCCTGGTTAAGAAGATGGACGCTTCCATGGATGTCTGCGACGACCAAGCCATGAGAAGAAGAGATCACCGTCGATATTTCTGGTGCATTCTAACGTTTAGAAGTCAACAAGAGAGAATGATGGGATGAAGCCTGACTGCACCTTGAACAAGTCAGGCGGGCATGCTGGGTCGTGGACATCCTTGACGGGCTCGATGTCGAAGAACGTGAACTGCCGAAGCTAAATACAGTTGTCAGAAGTGCTCTGAACGGAAAGAAAGGACACTTCTACAGCAGCGCCGGTTGGGGAGGCCATGTCTGATGAGCACGACGCGTGTATTGTCTGAGCCAGAGCGCGAAGTCAGCACTGCCACCTACATATTTGTAATTCCCCTATTACTTTCGCACCCGCTTACTTCTCAACAATTGAATGATCTTGTACAAGATTCAATCAAGGGCCTCTTGCTAGTAGTCGGATTTAGACTGCCTTCAGAGTCCCGGAACGTCAACATCAGATCGCTAGAGTAATAAGTCAAGGTTCTTGCCCCGAATGCTGTTTACCTGGAACTGGGCAACGATAGTAACTACCTTTCGAGAGATATGCTCCCGAACCATGCGAAACGGATTCGGGCTTGAGCTGGGGCATACCGGAGATAGTGATACGGACTATCCACTAGCTACACCAGGTTGCACCGTCAACACAATCAGGCCGAGAAATGCGACGGGAAAACAAGCAACAAGATGGCTGCGAAGACTGTACTCGTCGTTATGCATACACCGTACTTAACCAGCGCGCCACCTCTTTCACAACCTCTGTCTTTTCGGGCTCGTGACATCCCGCCATGATGGAGTCGTGCGACGCATCAGCATACTCAGAATACTTGATCCTACTTGCATCATTGTCGGCCTGCAACCGGTCATGGGGGGTCTTGATGAAATCCAGCCCCTGCTCGGCTCCACCAGCAAGAATGAACGTTGGAGGAAAGTTAATGAAAAGGCCGTGAGTGTCAATGTGGAGAGACGATGGCGAGATCCAAGAATTGGTGGTTGCCCTCGGGTAAGGGGCCGATGAGAGCGCGAGCCGTGTATCCACTTTGGAAAATCACCTGGCAGACGTCGGAGCGTGCGTTACATGTCATAGAGGAGTCAGGATTCGCGTCATGTGTGCATCCCCAGTCGGCGGCCGGCGAGACTAAGACAACTGCACCTGGAGGAGGAAGAGTGGGAATTGCTTCTTGAGTGAGGTACCGGGCGAGCAGTGGCCCCCAGCGCTGTCGCCCGACACGATGATGTTGGTGACTTTGAAGCCGAATACCTCAACCAAGTACCTATACCCAGCGAGCGCATCAATTAACGCAGCAGGAAATGCGTTCGCAGGTTCAAAGAGGGCAGCCGAGGAAAGCCAATAGTTCAAGCAGAATTCCCGCTGAAGCACACCAGCACATTCTTTGACATAATCAGAAATAACCTGTTCTAACTGTCCGCTGGGACTTGCAGATCCCATCTGAAGTAAATTCAAGAAGAGGATATTCATGAATTACAGCCATACTTGCCATGCAACTGATAAAGTACCTTGTCGTCTGGCTGCGCTCTTCCTCCATGCGAACCGCTGCCGACGCCCCTGCCGTACCAATAACCATAAGTCCGCGTCGGCACTATCTTATTGACAGAAGCCATTGACGCAACCTCGCCCTTCGAAGATTCTGTCGGGAGAGGCTCAACCCAGACGAATCCAAGTTTGTTAGCGCACTTGGCACTCTTTTCAGCGTCCTCCCCAATGAATAGACCCGTAGCGTAGATCAAGTCGACGACGGTTTCCAGAAGGGATATGGTAACCGAACGACCGAGCGTCCAATCGGGACGGGGCCGCCATGACGGTGAAAGTGAGACTAGGGTCCAATAAGGGAACTTGACAAGTATGCCCAACAGAGTGTAGACGATATACACCGTCTTGAGTGGCTGCTGTCAAAACGCAAACGTCATGTGGTGGTAGAGGCTAGAAAGTGGTTAATATATAGCGCGCGCCGGGTGGCCTGTGGGGGTTACATAAAGTAGTCCAAAGAACTTGATGACATATGAAACAAGTACTCGCCGACGGGCCTAGGTCGCTTGTCATGCCAGCAGTCATACAGATCAGTACGTTTCCAATCCTCACTCAACGTTGCTTGTCCCCATAACTAGAAGGCTCTTCTAGATTGTATTCCGAGGCCAGTGAGGTTGAACAAACTCGATCCAAGCTGAAATGATCAATATGCGGAGTTTCAAAGGCGATCGTCGCGCCGGGACTGAGTTTTAACTTTTCAAGCGGACCAGCAAGGCGGGGCAAGCAGAGCACGCTCAACGACCACTGGCAAAGGGTCGCCCTCACAGATCACCTGCAGGGTCGACCAGAGGGAACAGAATCATATACAGCGACGGAAACCCTACCTTCGATGTCAAGAATGGCTAGAACTTCATAACTTCATCGAATCATGTTCGAGGTATTCACCACGAGAACCTTTATTCTTGCTTCCAGTTGATCTCTAAACAGCATCTAGACGAGTTTTCCGGTCGATGGGCCGTTACTCAGCAACCTATGTTCCACACTCAATAGAGTGCTGCGCGCATTGGATCGAAGGCTGTGCCTCTTGGTCCGTCCCAAACTGTCTTCGAATCTCAGCGACGTCGACATCAGATCACCGGAGTGGATCAATACTTGCGGGCGTCCACTGGGTGTTCTCCGTACTGGTCGTCGCAGGAGACGGAGGGGTGTAAAAATGACTCGTGATTATCCGTAGACTTGGCCATATCAACAGAAACCCCCACATAATCCGCGCATTCTTCTTATCGGGTCAACGTCGATAATAAGATCACAAGAACGGAAACGAAAACGAACGCCTCGTCGCTGCTGCACTCGAACACCTTGCTCGTCGATGAGCTTTTGACCAATGAAGCCACGAACAGAATGTGGAGGGAAAGAAGCCGCGGTATCTCCGTTGTCATAGTTAGTTGCAGTCGTCACCTACGCAGAGCCTCTCCATTGGGCTACCCAAATATTCGACGGAGGCGCCGAAACTCCAGCTTTGTGACTTGAAGCCTTCAACTTCAGGTTGGAGTATATTGACGTCATAGCTGTGTTGAGTTAGGAGCGTGCAAGAACGTGTATAAATGCCCGCAATGGAAGGGTCCGTTCTACTTGCTCTTGTTTAGCCCGACAGCACTCGCATTTCGTACCTGTCCAGAATATCCTTCAACATGTACCGCCCACTCGTATTGCGTTCTGCACGCCCTGCAATATACCTTGGGGCCTTCCGCTTCCCCATCGTAAGCCTGTCTCGAACTGAGTGGAGCTGAACGGCGTGTCTGACATACACGAATCCAGGCATCCAGAAAGCTGTCAACGACACCGCCGTCATCCCAAGGGCAGTCAGGAGCCGGTCAGACGCCACCCGCTCATCCGGAAGGTAGCAACACCCTGATCATCCTCTCTGCGCTGGGTGCGCTTGGAGGATTGTACTATTACTACACCCGCGGACAACCAGCCGTTGATCGCGAAACGGCGAGACGCGTGGAAGAAGAGACGGAGAGAAAGGTGAGGGAGATTGGGGAAGCAGGAAAGAGCAAGGCGGAGAGTGCAGCAAAACAGGGTCAGCGAGAGTACAGTGAGGCCAAGGTGGGTGGATTGGGATGAATACATATGTTATTTCCGCTACTCATCATCCGCTTATGATAGGCCGCTGTGCAGGATGCAGCCACTGCCGCACGCACCCGGGCTACGGAGGCACGCACAGATCTGGCGGATCGGGCGCGACAGAGTGCACGTGAAGCGCGGACCAAACTCGACGACATAAAGAACAATGCGGAACGGAAGGTAACTGATGTCCGTGATCGCTCGGAACAAAAAATCGAGGAGAGCAAGGAAGAGGTTGCGCGTCAAGCACGCGAGGCTGAGAACAAAACCCGTAGCTGGTTCGGTTGGGGTAATTCAAAGTGAGGTTGATGGAGCGTGGATCTCGGCAAATTCGAAGCCCGGGAAGGCTTGTTGCCAACGATCGATGTTGTACAGCATATACATGTATTCCGTGGAATTCGAGGGCATGTGCAAGGTTCGATTGCATGTGAATCAACTGGGCATTGTTAATTCGGTATTAGCCGAATGCTGCAAGTATCTTGTGTCATTCTGTTCAGACACGGTCTTCGTTCCGAATTCCCACTTGAGGACCCCATTCATTCTCGGTGCTTCGAATACTGGCGCGGTAACCTAGGAAGTGAAAAGAACAGATCGTTGTTAGTGCACACTGTCCCCCGCATCGTAGACGCACAACCGATTTCGAATCACCCACACCCAGCTTGGTAGTAGTAGGATGAGCAAGTTTCAGAATCGGGTTGTTCTCGTCGGAGTGGGGTACTGTGTAACCACCATCGATGATCCACTACGTGCTTATTGTCTCACTTCCAGAGGAGCGACATGCTCGGGTAAAACGACCCTCGCGAAGCATCTTCGGAGTATTCTGCCGAACAGCTTCTTAATCCATCAGGATGTGAGTATGTCAAACGTGAAATCACATAGATTGACTGGAAGCTTGCTAGGACTTTGCGCCTGTGAGGATGCTTTCATGATGCCGCAGAAGTCTCTTACGACTAGCCGTTCCTCATAGCCGGAAGAACTGATCCCAATTCACCCAGTCCACAATATTGCAGACTGGGATTCCCCTCAGGGAGCTATCGATTGGCCTCGATTGAGAATATTCCTAAAGGGTGTAAAGGAGAATGGAGTGATACCTCCCGGTCATAAAAGTCACGACCACATGAACGAACAGAAGGACATCCCCATCACCGATTCCGCTTATCAAGAATTAACAACCCGATTTCAAGCAATCGAAGATGAACAGCGGAAGAAGGGGATCCGTATCATGTGGGGACTCGTCGATGGTTTCCTGCTTTATTGGAACAATGTAATCGTGTTGCGATTTCCTTCCCGATATCAGATCTTTCGCTGACGCTGCGTAGGAGATCATAGACCAACTGGATGTCCGATTTTTCCTGCGCGTACCGCACGACGTCCTCAAACAGCGCAGACACGAACGACATGGATATCATACTGCAGGTAGGAATATACCCTTTTGGAGCGCAACCCTCCAATACTCAGTGACTGACTCTTCCCTTCATTATTACCACGCATTCGATTTCCCCTTACCTCTGACGTGGCATCGACTCATCTCTCGCACGATGCATCGGGAATATCCTTTATCTGCATTTTGAACTTCTTTAAAATATCCCGTTCGCTCGGTGCACATCCGCCCGTCCGTCCACGCGAACACTCATCCGCGGATACCCGTTTGGAGTGCAATTCAATCCAGAGGGATCACTATGGCGAGACCCCCCAATGTACTGGGAACACATCGTATACCCTGCATATATCGAGGCCCACGAAGACATGTTCGAGAGCGGAGATGTTGAGAATGGGAGGCTGACTGAGGAGAGAGTGCCAGGACTCGTGGTGATAGAACCTGTGAGAAAGGGAGCAGAGATGAGCATAGATGACATCGTCCGGAGGTCCTGTGATGCGCTTTGGAGCTTTGCACGCGGATTGGATGCCTAGCCAGGTGGGTGTCTGGTTGAGTAGGCAACATAAATTTCACGGGTCCCAGTTGTGTCGCCCGCGCGTGAAATGTACACCGGGCCCGGGCCGGAAATCACATGTCCTGGTCAAATATATTCAGCCCCCTTTGATTGGTTGCCGGTACAATACATCAATTCAGCTAGTCCGTGTGTTCCGACCGCCGGCACAAAACTCTCTCTTAAACTCCATCCCCCACCATCTCAATTCGAACCAATGGCTCAAGTTATCGTTGTTGGTGGCGGTCTTGCCGGTCTTTCTGCCGCACACACTCTCCTCGAACGTGGTGCGAATGTACTATTGCTCGATAAACAAGGGTGCGTGATTCTCCCTCCGCACAGAGATGTGCTGATGCACGATGTGCCTCAGCTTCATGGGCGGTAACTCCACAAAAGCTACCTCCGGCATCAACGGTGCAGGCACGCAACCACAACAAGAGGCGGGGATTCCTGACAACGCCAGAGTCTTCTTCGAGGATACCAAGCGATCTGTAAGTTCTTTTCCTCGGCGTTGGCGCGGAGTGGGCTCTCATCTCATTTCCATTGCTCTAGGCTCGTGACCTCGCTCGGGACGACCTTATTCGGGTCCTCACTGGACGTTCGGGTGATGCGGTGAACTGGCTGCAAAACAAGTTTGGGCTTGACCTTTCCAAGGTGGCCCGCCTTGGTGGTCACAGTCACCCTCGCACACACAGAGGCAATGCTCAGTTCCCCGGAATGGTGTGTTTTTCTGCGACAGTCTGCAATCTCGCATAGGTGCTCACTTCATGGATTTCTCAGGTTATTACCTATGCCCAGATGGAGCGCTTGGAAGATTTAGCTGTTAGTCAACCCGACAGGGTCAAGATATACAAGAAGGCTCGTGTCAGTAGGCTCCTAAAGGATCAATCCGGCGCCGTAAACGGTGTCGAGTTTATCCGCAATGGAAAGACAGAGACGGCTTATGGACCCGTTGTCTTGGCCACTGGTGGTTACGCTGCAGACTTCACTTCAGACTCGTTACTAAAGAAACACCGTCCTGAATATTATGACCTTCCGACGACCAATGGTGACCATTGTACTGGTGACGGTCAGAAGATGGCCATGGCAATCGGTGCTAGCGCCATCGACCTTGAGAAGGTCCAGGTGCACCCAACTGGCCTTGTCGACCCCAATGAGCCAAACGCCAAGGTCAAGTTCCTCGCTGCCGAAGCTCTCCGTGGTGTTGGTGGTCTCCTTTTGGACAAGAACGGTGACCGTTTTGTCGATGAACTGCAACACCGTGACTATGTCACTGGTAAGATTTGGGAGAATGGCAAGGTACATATCTGCAGTGATGTTTCCAACCAGTATGCTAACCTTCCTGCTCCCACTAGTACCCTATTCGCCTTGTTCTCAACGGTCAGGCTTCCCGCGAGATTGAATGGCATTGCAAGCACTATGTTGGTCGCGGCTTGATGAAGCGATTCAACAATGGCGAGGCACTTGCCAAGGAGATGGGTGTTTCGCCCGCATACCTCAAGAAGACGTTTGACACCTACAATGCTGGTGCCAAGGCCAAGAAAGATCCCTTCGGCAAGAAGGTAATCGCCTTTTTTAGACTTCTCTACCCTCTCTCGTTGACCTGTTTTACCAGTTTTTCTCGTCTGGAGATTGGACCATGGATGACTACTTCAATGTTGCAATCATGACGCCTGTTCTCCACTACACGATGGGAGGCCTTGAGATCGATGCTGAGTCACGAGTAGTTGGAAAGGACGGTACACCCATCTCAGGTCTCTTCGCTGCCGGTGAGGTCGCTGGTGGTGTCCATGGTGCCAATCGACTCGGTGGTTCGTCACTGTTGGGATGTGTTGTCTTTGGGCGTGTCTCTGGTGACTCTGCAGCCGCTTACCTACTCCAGACGACGAGTGTCGTCATCGAGAAGGCCGGTGGTCGCCTAGGTGCATTGGCAGGGCAACTTGCACCCCGACCTTCCGCTTCCCAAACTACCCCTTCTGCCTCGGCACCAAGCGCTGTTGCACCTTCATCGTCAGCAACTAAGGAGTTCACGACCGCGGATGTCTCCAAGCACAACAAGAAGGATGATATCTGGGTCATCGTGAACGGACAGGTTCTCGACGTCACGTCGTTCTTGCCTGATCACCCAGGAGGAGAGAAGGCAATCCTGTTATATGCTGGACGTGATGCCACGGAGGAGTTTAACATGCTTCATGATCCCAAGGTACGTCTCGTCTAGTCCAGCCAGTTCTGCAGTAGCTTAATGTTACCCAGGTCATCCCAAGGTATGCACCTGACTCGGTGATCGGCGTGCATAAGAAGTAAATACACAAATATGCGCTCCCTTTCTGATTGAACTCGGATGGAAACCAAAAGCTTTCGACTGGGACAAATGTTGCGAACCGGTTGACAGTTTAATGTAGTCGTAGCATGTGCAACCGAGTTATTCCCCTATTTTTTGCACAATGTTGTATCTGAATCGTCATATCATTATCGACATCACTCTTTCACTGTGGTGGAACGCGTAGTACGTTTGCCTATATTCTGCTAATCCAACGCAGAAGATGAGGGCTGTAAGTTACTCCATGGCCTTCTCTAACAGATACATACCGCAACCAAGTTGCTGCGTGTTTTGGACACCTTGATGTTCGCGTTGGTCTCAACAGTCACAGCGCTCAAGAATCCTAGGCCCGAACTCCGATGCAAATCCAGTGACTACCAGTCGAACGGCGCGTTGTTCTCCTTCGCAAATCTGATCCGAGGCGAGCAAGAGACGGATAGAATTCCCCGTTGGCTACATGCCTGACCGTGACAGAGCCCCGACTCGGATTCTCGGCGATACGTCTGACTCTTCGTCTTCTTTCCGTACCCCTGATACATTTCGTTGCACCCACCAAAGGACACTCGGTGGTCCAAGTGATCCATCGCGTTCCTTGACGGTGGACAACTTGTGGGCCAAGACGAGGGAAGAAACCGAACGGGCGGACGACACGAGACAGCCAACTCACTATCATGTTTTCCAAGGAAAACACGCGCAATATGGCATATTGATCACCCAGGACATGGAACGCAGCACCGAGACGCCATGCTACGCGCGCGTACAACATGAAGATGTATATCCCGATTGCGAATCGCGGCGACTCTGACGTGATGCTGTCATCGTTCCGTCCTCACCCCCCTCTTTTCCACCCGACAGGACACAACGTCCTCGGGGTGCGTATTTTAGACTCGGCTGGATGGGGATGTCAGCGTGTTCTTGATTGTACCTCCCAGCTTTGAAACGTGGACTCGACACCATCCGTGGAAAAGAAGGGGAGCATTCCGAGTTTCCTGCTCCTTGCACGTGCACTGCACACCGTCGGCGGTATGTGTGGGTACACTGCCCCTTGCGCGCGGGGTTGTTGGACCTTGGAGTGCGTTATAAGCCCACCACTTGTCATGGTCACGATACACGTCGCTTCCTCCCTCTATTCTAGCCGACCCGTGTCTGCTGTTTCGTGCGGATGTCTGCTGGACCACGGTCAGTGTACTTTCACTCTCAACCCGAGTTGCGCGAGTCGCGAAAGGGATATGACGTAGCGAGGTTTGTTTTATGTGTACCTTTTATCGAGGCTGCTGTGGAGTTAACTTGGTGGTAGGGATCGCTCGGGACGCCAAGTTCCAACACCGTTTTGGACTGTTCCGCACAGTCCCTCGGCCAATCGGCCGAATGAGATGGAGAGGTTTGGATGCCGACTTATGGCGTTTGCCGTCGCGAGCTTACACGCGTTTCCTTTCGACCAGCATGTATACGCATTTGCCGTATGCTAGGGGTAGATCCATGCAGCACCACGTCAACGCAGGCATGGCGTTTCCACCGTCCGTTTTGTGAGTCTTTCCATTGAAGCTGTGTGTACGCTGGCTCAGTGTGCGTTAGAGAGCCACAGAAGCATACTGAGATGCGGTCTGCGAGCGTCCACTCGCACACTGCTAGTGCCGTCGCTGCGGATCCCTTTTCAGGGCCCACTGGTCACGCGCCACAGTTCACCCGCTTTCCCGAAGCCGGAGCGCGCCAATCGGATCGTTCAAGGCTGGAGTCGAATCCGTTTCGTGTTGAGCCGGACCTGAGGGGCAATCTGCAGAGCCTCGGAAATGCGAATGCTGCGAGCTATGATGTTGTGGAAGCCTCTGCCTTACGCTTCGCTCAAGCAAATCAGAGCTGGGAAGAGATGCTCGGGACAGGATTTGCACCCCGAGCCCAACCCTCGCTCCTCCCGCAAGCCCACTCGTGGCAGCCTATGGAATCCAGATTCGTACAGCTCCCTTCCCTCATCGGCAACGACACGTTCACCGTCGAACCAGTACATCCACAAAACGCGGATGACGATGACGTGTACACCTTCCTTTGCGAATGGACAGACGAACACGGCACATGTAATATGGACATCCTCGGAGACAGAATCTGGATGAGCCACCACCTCAGTCGACACCACAACGTGGTCGGGCATGAGAAATCCCAACGTGCGTGTCTCTGGCGGGGGTGCACGGACACGATGAACAAGGGAAGTTTGGCGCGGCATGTTGTCTCGCGCCATTTGCGGGCGGGCGCGAGTTGTGGGTTTTGTAGCAAGGTGTATTCGCGCGCGGACGTAGCCCGAAGACATACTAAGAAATGCAAGGTTGCGAACGGGGCGTCGGTGCAGCATGATCATATCAAGTGGTAAGCGGATCCGAACGGGCATGTTTTTCCTCTTGAATGTACTGGATGCTAATGGAAACTTGCAAGATGGGCGGTCATGGTCGATCGGTGGCTTTGGCAGGGCTGACCGTGTGGAAAAAGAAACTGAATCTTGTAGATTGGCACTCAATTGTAGAGTCGTGGTGGACCACAGACTGATCATGACCACATTTCAAAGCTGTGATGACATACGCCTTAGAAAACGGCTCACCAGAAGCAAATATTTGATTGAGGCCATTACATAATATATGGGTCCTGAAATAACATGCTTCGAGATTCGTCGAACAATCAAGAAGTTCTCCGGAAGGAGTTCTCGCGAGAAAACAAAGCCATTCGCGTGGGGAGACGCTTTTATTCTCGACACGTGATGTGGTGTTACACGCAATCAAAAGCTTTGACGAGCTAATCGACGGTCGTCGAGACCAGCACTCCATGTATGCATTGCAAGTATACAAGGAAAGAGGCATACAAGGAGACTGGACCGTGCTCGATCCGAAAGATCGATTCACGAGGGTCTTGCATTGCCGGCTTGAACCTCGTCCAAGGGAATGCGAACCAAACGCTCCCCGGGCGCCGATTCGAGGCTTGCCAGAGACGCCTCCGACTCTGCATACTGCTGTCGATTCGCGACTACGAACACGCATGAGGACGGATCACGATGGATCGTGAAGACTCACGAAAGAGTCCAAGTATGCGGAACATGTTGGGCCATTGCTCGAGTACTTGGCCATGTACTGGGATCAGGCACGATCAGAAGGGTAACGTGTGTCCCCCACATATGCACAGACTCACTTTGACCCGCATCCGCCATAACTTCGCAGTCGTCGGCAAGGCCCTCGATACGTTTTACAAAAAGTGCACTAGAACGTTCGAGCGCCGCGACAGCTTCGTATTCCTTTTTCTTTTCTAGCAAACGGTGGACAGAAGCCGGATTGTTTGCTTGAGAGGCCAAAGCGTGTGCATGGGAGACGCGATTAGGCGCGACGGATGGCCGCATTATTCTCTATGGTGGGCACTGGACAAAGTATAATGGTCACGTGGTAGCTTATATGTGTCGACGCGAAAGGTTTCAAAATTTCAACTCCAACCCCGGCGCCATCTCAAACTCGCCCTGCTGTGAACAAGCGCGTTGTCGACCATGCCCGTCACTCGCTCGTCCAGTCGCCCAAATTCCCAACAGCCATCGGGCCAGCCCTACACAACCCGCCGCACAGGTTCTTCTGAGAGTGGAGGCACCAAGAAAGCATCAAAGTCCCCTAGTAACGAAATTATTGTTTTGTCTTCCGACGATGACGAGCCTCCGTCCAAAGGAATCTTGTCATCCAAGAAATCGTCCAGCCGTTCTCTCAGAAAAAAGGCGGTCGCATCTGCAGCGCCACTGGTCCCGTCTGGCGACGTGCTCGAAATATCGTCGGATGACGAGGGCAAGCCCAAGAAGTCTCGCACAAGGGGGCGAGTCCAATCGACGGAGACCTCAAACAAGGATCTTCAACGCACCGTCAAGAAGCTACAAGAGGTCCGTCTTGCATTTTGTACCCCTTTTTGTTCTTGCCTGTGTTGTTTCTGAATGCCCCCTGCAGGAACTCAAACAGTCCGAGAAGCTACTTGCATCGACTTCTCAAGAGGTAGAGGAGCTCAAACGCGATTGTTCCAACAAAGACGCAAGCCCCCTTTCTCATCCTTCCCCCCATGATATCTAATCCATGTATGCAACAGGTTCTGTCAACACTGGAAGAATATACCTCATGCGAGGTGTGCACACTCACCATGTGGTGCCCATATACGTCCGTCTTCCTCCATATACGCAGATGACTCTGGCATTGACTATATGCTTGCAGCCTTCCCGAGTGTGGCCACTCCTTCTGCGAAGACTGCCTTGCCGACTGGTTCAGTGCGACGCAAGCTCAACACATGACAGCTAACCCACAATTGGATCAAAACCGTGCCACCTTGGCGGGACAACTCCATAGGTTCATCCAAATGGTCCCTAATTTGTATATGTACGGCCCACACGGACAACATCACGTACGGGCGATCCTAGCCGAGTTACGACGTCATCGACCTGAATATACATGTCCGTCGTGCCGGAAAGAAGTGTTGACTAAACCTGTCGAGGACTTCCGGTTGAAGGGCCTCATAACGGAAATCGCGGGGATGGTGGGTGAGACGAATTCGCGCAAAGGCACTTCACACCGAGGGACTGGCCCCTTTGATCACTTCTTCGCGGCACCCACATTGGCTAGATAAACACGCATCCTTTGTTTTCGGAATTTGTAAATCTTACTCCTGGTCTCACCAGTTCATAAACGCTATAGTATACATTGTTGGTACTGTACATGGGGTGTGTGTAACGAAATACTAGTGTTCGATGTGTTCACCATGATTCTTAGGTGACACTTTGGAGCGGTTTACTCGGATGCGACTGTCGGGTCAACGTACTGACACTCGCCAAGGCGTCTATGATGACACGCGCGGGTGCGGGAACCACAATATGCGTTTGTGTGGATGCAGTACTTAGATTATCAATATGTCAATATCTGCGACAAGTCAGGCGAGCGCCGAGTGGCTGTGTTGGTTTCAGCGGAGAAGGTGGGGCCCGGGCCGGCCGGCCCCGCCAGAACGCTTGTAAACTACATTCAACTTTTGTCCCTCGTTTGAGTACGTGGATGCCTATTGACCCTGTGAACTTTGAAAGCCTGTAGCATGTCAGGAATATAATATTCGCGAATGCTGGCATTGCACGAGCAGTTTGCACAAGTAGCATATATTACTCTGAAGCGACAAAAGAAAAACAGCACATGCAATGGACAAATCATGTCAACTACCTTTTCCTCCCCCGTACCTTGACACTTTTCGGTCTCTTGGCGTCCACCCTGATGGGTAAAGGTCCCTCGACGGCCTCGACTTCGTTGTCCGATTCGGCCTTTCTCTTGCGTCCAGCGCCAGACCTCATCGCCGTGCTCCCTTCTTCCATCACATCACTCACAGTCGTCGTCGACATCTTATTCGTCGAACCCGGACTTGGCCGCACTGACGATACGGTCCCCTGAGTGGACGCCCTCGACTTGACCGATGACGCAGGGGATGCTCTTCTGGACCCCAACACCGCTCCCGCCGAACCAGAGTGGTTCTGCGCCGGAAAGAGAGGCAAAAGGCCCACCTCGTCCAACCCGTCACCTTTGCCCATCGACGTACCACTGTCTACTTGTCCATCGCGGTGCGCCTCCAGCCTTGTCTCGCGCCAATCCCGTCTGTAGATACTCTCTGTCGATAACCCGTCCTCGAACGACCGTACGTCGCCCTCGAGACGCATGCAGTTGTCTTCCCGGTTGTCGCGCTTGGTGGTGTCATGGAGTAGACTGGGGCAAGGGATGTGCTCCCCCGTTCGGCACGCTTCAAAGAGCTCAAGGGAGAGCGAAGACGCATTCTTGAACGGTCCTTCCCACCATTGGTGCGCATCTTCTTCCACCGCCGGCTCGCCCAAGTTGTCGACCCATTCCCAAGGTCGATTTTGGATGGGTGCGCCATACACCAAGTGACCGGATGCATCACGATGTGCATGCACGAGATTCGAGACGACCTCGTTGGGAGGTAGGTGTGGGAGTAGGGTACATAGTTGTCGATAGTGCTCAAGCGGGAGGTCGGTCCGGAGCTCGTTTTCGGAGATGCTGGGGTAGTATTTGAAGGGGTCAGAGGTGCTCGACCTGGATTGGGAGTGGAGTTCTACCAGTATGCACGTCAGAGCATGTACGGGGCGAAGGATTCAGACGATATACCATCAATCACGAAGTACAGTGTGTCAATGAGCAATGGGTATGCCACGGAGTCAAGATCAGATGACCCGGACGCATGCATCTACCCCATGGTGTTCTCAGCAGCTTCATGATTGTTCATGACACATACACATACCAGGGTCAAGCGAAAAAGTGTGGACGACAGCACCTCGTACTGCTCGCGGACAGTAGTCGTCCAAGTTCCCCCAAATCCTAGTTTAAATTGCAGCAAGCGCGCAATAAAGATGATGCTCTGTGTCAACCGTTTCCATTCTTCAGCACCCGTCGCAGCAAACATTGTCTCGACGGCGGAGAGGGTCTCGCATATACCCTTGCCCAGTCGCTCTTGACAATTATTATCCAGTTGAAAGACGACCCCTTTCGTACGGAAGGATTCCATCACGTGTAAGAGGAGACGCAAGATCTCCCCTGCACGATCAATACGTTCTGCGAGGTTTTCGAGCGACAGCAGAGTCGATGGGCGAGCGAGAATTCCGACGAGGCTCTCCATACCGTTGTTCACGAACTGCAATGGTAATTAGTAAATGAGTATTTCATCAAGTTCAGCGAGCAAAGAAACCTTTTCGGCCACAGCACTATTGACCTCTTTCACCATCTCGGCGATAAAACACGCTTCCTCAGAGGCAATCGAGTGATAAAATAGAACAGAAGTCATTCTGTCCAAGGATGCGCTGGCGGCTTGTTTCGTCGAATCGTTCGCCATGGCTCGACCCAACTGTCGTAGTCCGAACTGAAGTTGAACTGCAGTGGCAGCAAGACGCCACGGACTGAGCACGGATGAGATCCCGCTATTCAAGAATGTGTTCACATCCGTGCCTGCAAATATGGTCTAGCATCGTTGGAGAAACGGGGAGCAAAGGCACCGAATGCTTACCCTCACTTGAGTCGCTCAGAATCACCTTGAGTGCATTCACGAGCGGCTCAAAGAGCGTCTCGTCAATAAATCCGGACCAGATAGGCTGTTCGAAGGCCCTCCGTATTACGTCCAAGTCACGGTATGCAGCAAACCGAAACTGTTGACTCTCGCAAGTTCTTATCCGGAGATCCTTGGCCATGTCTCGAAGATGTTGCGAAACAAACGGGTTGTTCTCGATGGACACGAGGGTGGGCATCTCGGCGGCAAGGAAACCAAAGTGCAACTCGCTAAACGCGTCTTGTCGGCGGGTATAAAATCGGTGGATGTCTAAAAGGGTATTCCCAAGCGTAGAAGATATCCGAGGCTCTGCTCCCAGAATCAAACAGTCAAACAAGGCGTTCGCCGATTGGATATAAGTTGCCAGTGGTTGCGCTTGTTCGGACATGACCTTCGCTAGCTGAGTCCATGCGGGGTAGACAAGACCTCGGAGGATAGTCGTCGATGGGAGCGCCCCGTGGGCGCACAAAAATAGTAGCACCACGGTACATACATCCCACGCATCGACTGTGAGCGCCAATATCTCGCCTTTGCCAGTGCCGAGAAACCAGCGGAGTACTTGTTCGTCAATGCCAGCAGGGAGGTGCTTGTCGACATGCAAAAGGAACTGCGCATATTGCAGCGCAATCATGTGCCGTTTGAGAACATCGTCCGTCATGAGTGGTACTTGACGCAATGAAGCCACAGTATTGTCCCAAACCTTCCAGCCCCAATCCAATGATGTTCGATACTTGTACCACAAGCTATTGGCGAGGATCGAAGGGGCGTCCGGTTTGGTATCCTCTGCAAGCAGTAGGATTTCTGGTAAAACCAGAGGGACCGTGTCGCCCATAGCCGTCTCCGGAGCGAGCGCCTAATGAAGATTAGGGTCTAATCCGCCAGGCTCATCGTACAAACTTACATGAGCAAATGAAGCTATATCTGCCGCCACGAGGGTCCTCGCAGATTCGTCTAGGTGGCAACCCCCATCCATCTCAACCAGAAGAGCCAGAAGGGATCTTACTTGCATCCCTCGGTTCCTCCAAACCGCATGAGAAGAATAAAGGGCGTTTGTGATATCACTCGTCGCATTCATCGAGGTCCAGACGGTGGCAAAGCGATGAAATACTTCGCCAACTGCCGCGACGACACCTGGATGTGAGGTCTGGGATAATACCGAGAGGCTCAGCTGCAAAGGAAGGTCAGTTGCACATCTGCTCATTGGACCAATTTTACCTCAAGCAGCGAACCATAGCAGCATGTACAACACAACAGCTCTACTACCACGCTATATGTTTGAAGAACAACTGACTCGTCAAACTTATCAGATCTGCAAATGTTAAAAAGGGTGTGACAATCCAAGCAGCGACTTACGAGCTGGCAAATCTCTTGTAGTTTGGCAGAAGCCATTCCTTGAACACCTTGACTTGCTCGAAACGCGGAGCGTGGAGAGCTGTGTGACATTTGCCATGCAAAGCCGACAAGGAGGTGAATGACTGAGGCGGTGTCCCTGATTTAGTCACCCACATGAGCACACGCTATGCTCCCGTTGAAAGATAACACACCCACCTGCGAATACAAGTGGCAAAATAGCTCGGATCTCCCGTCTCATTTCTCTCTCACAGACATCTTCAGGCGTTTCGCGTGCGCGTGCACCATATATAATCAACCTGCGTTGATGCAACAATGACGAAGTGACATTGTGGAGTGGTATCCAACGCAGGAACTCGCGATGTTTCGAGGCCGATTCGGCTGGCTGTTGCGGCAGTCAAGGCAAGCACACTAGTACTCCCGATGACTTACCTCGGAACACGAAAGACCCGGCTCACTACGTGCAACAAGCCTCTGGATATAAACTGCATAGTCAAACAGGCTATCCTTGACAAGTTTTCCGAAAAGAGCCGAGACAGATCTGAGGTTAGTGCTGTCGGCAGCTACCTCACTTGTGTCGAGCCAGTCGAACAAGTAGTCGTGCAAAGTCGCACAGGAAAGTTCGCGGCGTGACGTGCGTTTGCAGTATTGACTGAGAAGAGTCACGGCAGCAGAGGGACGGTGCGGTCCAAACTGAAGGGGTGTCACGGCCCAGGTGAGGAGCGTGTCAAGTTTTTCGGTGAAAACCGATGGCGAGTGGTCACCTGAACGCGACGGAAAGAACCCGATTTTTGACATGTCAGTCGTACAAGATATCGAATTGAGTTTCTGTGTGGACAATGCAACTAAGCGGGTCAAGCGTCAGCGTAGGAGACCCACCTGAATATCGACGACCATCGATCCAAGACGCTCCAAGGCACGGGGAGGAAGATTCCGGAACAGCATTGCATCATTCCTTCTTTGGATATCCGAGAGGTTTTCGAGAAGCAATCGTTGTATCTCACGTTGTCGCTGGTCTCCAGGGAGTGAATGGTCTCCAACGGCGTTAGATAAAACTGAGACCAATAACGATGAGTGACTAGCCCAGGCGTTTGGACTGACAAAAACATCCGGAATGGCGAGGCAGATTCGCTGCACAGGTAAGCACGCGGCAACACTGGGGACGTTACACTCACTTGTAAGAGCGTCTCTAACAATGCATCCAGCTTGATGAGCTGCCCCTGCGCTGATGACCGAATCTTCCGAAAGGAGTGAGAGGAACTCATAGCAAACAAAAATTAAATGACCTCTGAAAGTTTGACAACGCACGCATCAGCAAATGGCTTGGTGAGCGCGCGGCTGGCAAGCATGCCATCTAAGTACTCGTCCGCAAGATGGGCCACAAAGCCAGCTTGCGCAAGATTGCATGCCACCATCTGTTGGACTAACCATATGAGAAACGTGCGTCTGTCGACAAGACCGTCTGCATAAAATGGTCGAAGTAGTCGGAGGCTGTTGGGCCTGGATCAGCACATAGACAGCGTTATATTTGGAGTCCCACCAATAAGTGAAACGCAAAACCCATCGGTCACGAGACTCCGGGTCCGACAGCACGCCTTTAAATGATTGTTTAATATTCAGTCCAAGACGAGGGGCACTGGGAAGTGCAATTTCCGCGAGTTGTTTCTTGAGGTAGCTTGTCACGACGTTCGTCCAATCGACGCTATACTGCGTGGGATTATAGTTTGGCTTGTTCCGCAGACCCACCTAGTATAGGAGATTAGTTGCCATGAACCACTAAGTGATCTACCAACATACCGTCTCGTTAGCACCAAGAACTCGTAAAAACCATACAGCACGGGTGATCGCTACGTTGTTCGACTGCAACAAGTCAAGAAGATCGTGTCCCTTCGCCCCATGCGGTACACTTTTGCCAAACTTGTGCAACGGAACATCGTCGTTCGCAAGGTCTGCGAACCAAGCCTGACGTTTCGCTTCGTTAAGGGTAACACGAGATGGCATCTTGAAGGTCCAGGGACTATCTGCGTCATGAATGGGATGCCACATAGGAGGCAAAGAAGTAAACTCACGGAACGGTAGGGGTATTGTCAACACGGCGAGCGAATATATCACCCATTATGCTCTCCAACTGCACAAGCGCAGTATGATCGAAGATATGGATATGGTCATGCTCAGCACTCGATTGGGAACACAGAGCCTCTGTGACACCAGATATCTCTGACTGGTGAGAAGTGAGGGAAACGACAATACAAGAGTATTCCTTATGCATACCTGAACATACGGATTGAGTAAAAACCCGCTCTTGACATTAGCTTCGGACAAGACATCTTCGTCCTGCCCAGGATACGGGGGATGGAAACCAGGATACCCTGTAGAAAATCCCCTCTATTAGCTCGAGTACGTTTCGATGTATGCGGGACTTGCCAATGTCGGCTGATTGGTGGGAAGGAGGCACCCACGGGGGTGGACGTGAGTCGTATATGGGAAGCGGGTTGTCGTTTTTCGTGTTATTCTTTGTCATAAGGCCAAATCAGAGAGTGTCACAGAGATACTCGAGTCGACAGCCGAGATTTTATAGTGCGGCGGGCATATCGGTACGGACGTGTCAAAGTTGCAAGTAACCCAGGAGTAGCAAGGTGACATTGCGGTGACTAACCCTAACCCTGATGGTCAAACCACTAAAAAAGACTATTTATAATAACGTCACCGATTATGTCACAGATAGTCACAAATATATATATTCGGATCCATTTTGAGGTCTACCTTATGTCACTGCATTATTCACCGCTTGGATAGGGTCATTTCTTCTCACAACTTCACCTTCGTTGTTCGCGGCGATGAGCACTGAAAACGAACCCCTTCTTCGGAGCGAGGAGTCAGGTCAGCGTAATCATATACACGATGATGCAGAGTCTGCAGCCGCACATCAAGCGTCCCGACCACTCCGCATTCGTGCCGTCGTCTGGGCGGCCTTGGGCGTAGTCTTCATCATTGGTGTCATACTCGTTCTTGTTGACCCCAGCCATCTCAGAGATAATGGTTGGTCCGGAAAGCTACCCAGAGACCCGAATCTTGCAGCCCGGAGGCTGCTCGATTCTGCCCCTGTTATTGTGTGTGCTTGCTTCTCTGGTGTGCTTTGCGGCTGACATTCCGATTCCGCACAGGATGGTCATATTGGTGGATCACAATCTTGAAACTTTCAATCATGAATTGACTACTTTGTCTATGCAAACCCCCAGATTTGCCGTATTTTGCGAGGATCGGCTGGCGTAACAACGTCTCTGATATCCCACTGGAGGTCGGGGTGCCAATGCACGTCGACATCCCCCGTCTCCGAGCAGGAAAAGTAGGCGGATTCTTTTGGTATGCTTTTTCTCCGTCATTCCGTGCCGAATGATTTAGCTTGGGTACAGGTCTGTGTATGTGCCTTGTCCCGAGAGCTCGGCAGAAGGAGAGGACTTTTTGATTTCGACATGGAGGGTGCGGTATGTCTTTCCGAATGCTTCCCAGATGAAATTTAATTTAACAACCCAATTTTAGCGATACACTTGAACAAATCGATGTTGCCAAAGGCCTGATCCAGAAGTATCCAAATGTAGGGCTTGTCTCTGTTTGTCTATCTAACGGCACTTACAGTGTTTTAGACATTCAGCTATGCGCTCAGCTCGCAGGATATCAAGCAATCCATCTCGCAGGGAAGGATTGCCAGCTTACTTGGCGTCGAAGGGTCAGTTTGCTTTCATCCTCACTGCCAGATTCGCTGAGACACCTGTAGAGGACACCAATTAGGAAACTCAATCTCGGTGCTTCGACAGTATTACACACTCGGTGTTCGATATGTGACTCTCACCCACACATGTCACAATGCATTCGCCGACTCGTGTGGATACTTGACACAAATTGCTCCACGGCACTATGGTTTGAGGTACAGCCTGGCTTCCCATCGACATCCTCAATTCCTGATCGTTTGACTCGTCGTTATCTAGCACTATCGGGTTTAAGCTTATTGAGGAGATGAACCGAATTGGGATGTTGGTCGACCTGTCACATACTTCTGACTTGACTGCGACGCAAGCGATATTGCACTCTAAGGCACCTGTTATCTGGTCCCACTCCTCGGCGAGGGCTGTCCACAACGTGGCTCGCAACGTGCCCGATGAAGTGCTCGGTATGATTGGTACAGGAAAAGGGCAGAAGGACGGTATTATCATGGTGTGCTCCGCGCCCTTGCCACTTCGTTAGGCTATCGTGACGTTTTGTTAGGTCAACTTTGCACCCGAGTTCGTTGCACCCGATGGCGAGGCTAACGTTCGGACCGTAGCTGATCATGTCGAGCACATTGCAAAGATTGCCGGAAAGAAACAGTGAGTCACCATCGCTTCCGGAGCTTGTCAAGCATCAAGCCTGCCCCCGTAGCGTTGGTATTGGTTCCGATTACGATGGAATAAGATCGACCCCCGAAGGGCTAGAAGACGCTTCAAAGTACCCTGTACTCGTATGCTTTTCTGTTCCCTATGCTTCGGTAACAATCTCAGCCCCTGCCGCAGATTGCTGAACTTTATCGCCGAGGTTGGGACAAATACGAACTTGCGGGTTTGACGGGAGGTAACTTACTTCGGGTTTTCGCCGGGGTGGAGAATGTTGCACGCGAGCTCCAAGCTGCGGAGACGCCAGCTGTTTATGATATTTATGAAAAGAGGGAGGACTTACCGATTATCAAGCCCCGGGGCTCTGACCACGGACGCTGGTTGTGATGATCAGGAAGAACCCTTTCATCAGAAGTCGCAGTTTGTGTGCTAGTTGAATGTTGAATACATTTTGTATTTTTCCTGCCAATGCGTTGGATCCGATGGAAGTCATACGCCGCCGGACCTCATATATTTCTATTTCCGGTGTCATCGAGGTGTGGTCGCGGTGAGTTTGCCCGTTGAAAGCGCGTGTCAAAAGTTCTCAGTCGGGAGCGACTCTCAACACTTGGGTGTGCTAACGATGGACTATTTGCGCAATCTTGGCTCAGCCGCTGTATCAACCCTCGTCCAAAAGTCGGGCATCAATTTACCCTTTACGCTCGGCCCAAAGGTCGCTTCTTGCGAAACATTATGGGTCCTATACGATGCCACGAAACGTGTACTGTCCCACACGTCCCATCTCCAATACGAACTGACCTTACTAGTGCCTAGGATGACGGAAGCCCCGTCTCGGTCTTTGAATACGATTTCGTGCATCCGCTCAACAAGTCGACGATCCCGCTCGCGAAGAATTCGTTGCGGAAATTACGCACTATCCGGCATCCTGACGTGCTCAAATTCATGGATGTTGTCGAATCGGAGAGCGCGATTCTCATCATGACGGAGCGGGTCCGACCGCTGTCGGCTGCGTTGCAGGCATGGACGTCCAAAAGCCAGCAAGAGCGACAGGATTGGCTGCTTTGGGGGTTGCATCGGATATCGGTATGTCGTGTATCGACTCTTTATACCGTTCTGTTAGAAAACACAAGATATTAGGTCGCACTTGCGTTCATCAACGACTCTGTCGCATCGACCCACGGTAGCGTTAGACCCAATGCGGTCTTCATATCACCCTCCGGAGAGTGGAAGTTGGGTGGTTTCGAGGTGTTAAGCAGCCCCAAAGATGACAATACGGTCCTTTATGTAAGTTTGTGTTGGTGGTGTCACTCTGGTGCTTGATTTGATCCAGACAATGGGTGGTGTGCTACCGGAATCGATGAGCTGTGCGCCGCCCGAGGTGAAGAAAAGCGGCTGGTCCACGTTAAAGGAGTAGGTTTATTTCATTTTTCTTTTCGTCGGACGACTCCATTGATCGTACATGCAGTGGCCCTATCTCTGCTGCGGACAGTTATGCTCTTGGCCTGCTTCTGCATTCTGTTTTCAATCCTACCCATCCCCCACCAGAGACCGCAGAACCCCCGCATCCACCTCCTCAACTCTCATCTCGTGGCTCTATTCCTCATACCGTGTTTCCTTCTTTCAAGAAACTCCTCAACCCAAATCCGAGGGGCCGCATGACGCCGAAAACATTCCTGGACACCGGCATGGCAAATATGGCTGGCGAAGGCTCCGGATTCTTTTCAAGCAATCGGTTGGTGAAGGTGTGCGCTGGCCTCGACAACTTCAGCTTGGGCAGCGAAGCGGAGAAAGTCACACTTATTCGGTAAGTGGATACCAATGTCATGTGGCGCGAAGAACCTGTTCATCAACAACGAATGCAGCACGCTGAAAGAATCCGCTTCCTCTTTCCCTCCTGAGTTTGCCTCTTTCCGCATTCTTCCTTCCCTCATAACTGCGCTCGAGTATGGAGGCGCTTCCGCTGCCACGATCGTTCCTCTGGTTCTACAACTCGGAAAGAATGTCTCACAGGACGAATACATGAACATAATCCTTGAACCACTTATCAGGCTCTTCGCGAGCCCTGATCGGGGCGCGCGAATGGCACTCCTCGATAACCTCTCCGAGTATGCGGATAAACTTGACAAGAAAGTTGTTGTAGATAATGTTTGGCCCAATCTCGTACGCGAACCCTCATTCTTGTTTCTCCCATGTTTTGCTGATCGGAATGGATTAGCAATCTGGCTTTACAGATACGGTTCCCGTTATTCGCGAAGCGACAGTACGTGCGATCGTCTTGCTTTCGCCAAAGGTGTGTTTTGCAATTTTGCTCCTGCTCGCCCTTCTGATTACCTCTACGAATGTAGCTCAGTGACCGTATTCTTAACAATGACCTTCTCCGGCATCTCGCGCGTCTTCAAAGCGACCCTGAGGCGTCCATAAGAACAAACACGTGCATTCTTATCGGACGACTAGGGCCGGCCCTGGGTTACAACGCCAAGCAAAAGGTCCTTGTGCCCGCGTTTTCCAAAGCACTCAAGGATCCATTTCTGCACGCGCGAGTAGCAGCGTTAATGGCTTTTACGGCAACTAACGAATGTTTTAACATTGAAGACGTGGCCGCGAAGGTAATTCCTAACGTCGTAGGAGCCACGCTGGATAAAGAGAAGTAAGGAGTGCCGTTCGTTGTGGTGTTATGTTGACTGTCGGCTAGAATCGTGCGAGATCAAGCTTTCAAGGCGATGGAACTATTCATGAAGCGCTTGGAAACACATGCTGCGTCCATGGTATAATTGCACTTCCTCCCTTTCTACCCTCCATGCTCATTATGTCACTCACTGTGAAGCCCGAAACTGCACTGGTCGAGGGCGAAGGGAATGTGAATACAGCTCTGTCTATTCCAGGAGGTTTCACGCAAGCAAGTCTGGTCAATTCCGCCACAGGTGCCGCTGGGGCATTTGCTGGATGGGCTATGTCTTCTCTCGGGAGAAAGGTAAACTCTATAACATTCTTCCTGTGCTTTTCTTACGAACTCCCTTGAAAGCTTGCTCCGAGCGATTTACAGAGTACTATCTCGGGCGCTTCTGACGGGCACACCTCCACATCACCAGTCAACAAGAGCTCTGCACTGACCGGCGCTGGTACGAAGTTCCAATCCCGAGCACCCACCTCAGCTAGCGTTGTGCAACCGAAAGGTCTTCAACTCGGCGAAAATAAGACGAACGCGAAAGCGGTTGCAGTGCAACTCGCAGAGCAGGTTGCCGCCGAGGAAGGCGGAAATCATACATGGGGTAATAACGATTTGATGGACGTGGATGCCGACGAGGGAGATTGGAGTAAGCGTTCGTATCTATTGGAGTTTACTACATGTTCACTGTACGTTTAAGGTGCATTCGAGAGTGCGCCTGCCACTGCAGTGTCGAAGTTTACCTCATCAGCCGACTTTGGATTCGGTGCTTCACGTCCAAGTTCCGCGGGGGGTACGTCGATTCATGACTTCGTGCGTTGCCGCACATTAATAACCCTCCCTGTCTAGGTGAAAATGAATGGGGTGCCATGGATACACTAGCAAGCCCATCAAACATAGCCCCGTCAACCTTTTGGGCTTCATCTCAACCCCCTTCTCGTGCGCTGACACCCCAACCTCAAATCCATACCCAAGCTCGCAAATCGAGCGATTTACCTAGTAAACCAACTGCCATTTCACCCGCCTCAAGTTCTCGGCCTACCCCCATCTCATCCCCACCCCTGCTACCGGCAGATACTGAAGCCGTTCCGAAGTTCACTGCTGGCATGCCCAAGGAAGAAAAGGCGAACGAAATGGCAAGGAGGAAAGAGGAACGGCGTCTAGTGCGTGGATTTCTCCGAGTATTCACCTGACAGTCGGTCGAATATTAGACTAACAATGCGGACTGTAGCGCATTGAAAAACTGAAAGAACAGAAGAGGAATGTGGCGTCTGCAAATAGTCTTGCGAAACGCTTGCCCACAGAGTGATGTTGTGCGCATCTCAAATTAGTATATCATACATCACTTAGTCCATATCTTTGCTGTGATTCATTACATTATGCACTAGAGTTTTCAACCTTTATAGTTTTTTTTTGGTTCAGGCAGGCAGGTTATGTTGTTAAGGCTATATGCACTATCCACATTTTCCTAGCACATTTATGCCTGGTTCCATGTTCCTGACTTCTGATGTATCCTTGAGCTGTTTTTGATCAATATTGTGCTGCCATCCCATTTCCATTGTTGGGCTTTGGTACTTAGTATTGGAATAGGCACTTGTTCAATTGGAAGATAGCAGCAACAGCAAGGAAGGTGCAGAGGTATTACAACCACTGTGGGAGATACTCACTAGTGGTAACCTGGAGAGGTGCCTGACTGGATTGGAGCTGAGAGGATTGAAGATAGCTAGCTGAGGAGTCTAGCTAGGGAGAGCTTAGGCTGAAGGGAGTTGTGAAGTGAACTACATATAATGAGTGAGCTTGGTATGTTCAGATTAGTTTCTGTTCACACAATTTATGAATGATTTGAAGGTTCATTGTTTTCTCATCAAAAGTGATGCCTTGATGAACATCATGTTTGAGGATGTTGAAGAAATTGAGTGATAGAATAGAGATAGTTTTAGAGTTCCAACAAGAAAAGGTCAGTGGACTACAATACCAATCTAATGTGATATTCTCCAGTGATGGGATGTGTTACGTTTTCTCTTTTCCTTGTTACATTCATGGACTTAGTTTCCTTTCGCTTGATTACTCATCCCACCCTTGTCATTATCTGTTTCTTTCATATCTCCCACTTGCTTTGTAATTGAGCTTACATCCCCCATACAGCTTCTCTTCATTTCCATTTCATTCTCCATTCTTATCTATGCTTGCCCTAAATTACCTTGAGTCATACTTAAACTTGACATTGATACCATGTAAGCTAAGCTAGATCTTACCTTTCTACCTGCACTTGATATCTCTTAAAAGCATGGCGAACTGAGAAATAAGTCTGACAAAAGAGTCAAGCCCTTGTTTGAAAAGATGACCAGCTAGTGAAGAAAGCGAACAGATGAATGATAAACAATAGACTTGTTGTAAAAAGCCTACTGCTTGTCCAGACTCTGTATAACTCTCCCACCAGCTGGCCGTTGAAGAAAAAGCTAGCCCTACTTAGGGCAGGCTTTTCCAAATGACCACTAAGTGACTGAATGCAACAGACTGACATGAAGCCTCTGCCTCACCTCAAGATAGTAGTAAGGCCTGAAACTAAAGACTGAAAGCACCAATCATAAAAAAAGGGTGTTGGACCTTAGCTTTAAGAAATGACTTGTGTGCCGGAAAGGTGCACAAAATCACTATGGAAGCAATGGGATGGGTCACAAGTACATCCCATTGTGCACCCAAGGGTAGATACCCTACCTACGAACAAAATAAAGTGCTGGTCTGAAAAACCCCACTGTTCATGTATATACTCAAAAAGCAACCTTTTTGGCTGTGACAAGGCAGACAAGTAGTCTATGACTGTCTTGATATAAATCCTTGACTCCTGTAGGAAAGGCTGACTACCTACCCAGCTGTAAATCAAGTTTCTACTCAAATACAAATTATAAATTCATCATCACACTCTATGGTCAACGAAAATGGTCTGGACATGAATCTTAGGACACCCGAGCGAGAAGTTGAGCCCAAAGTTGCCTCCTGGATGTCTGAAGTGAACCCATGTACTACAGATGGGAGCTCAGTGACCTCAGGTGAGATGGATTCTTTCAATAGGGAACAAAGTTTCATAGCCTTTGACAACCAATCTATGGGCTCAAATGAGGAAAGCTGGGCTGGTGACAGTGACCTCCTGAGTGAAAGAGGAAGAGAGCAATTTGAGCAGCTAGAGTAGTTGGATAAGGAAGGAAATGTGATAGAGGATACACAAATGGCATGGAATATCCATCACATAGTGAGAACACAGCTTGGTCAATCCTTGAACCGTGGGCACCCTTCTACTCCTATCCTTAAAAGAATGCTTGAAACCAACACCGTCGAACCAATATGGCCTGAAGCTGGAAGATGACTGTGTGAAAAACACCACTATCTTGCTAGGAAGGACGCAGCACTGGAAGAAGATCACTCTGGATGGGTACAGAGGCATCTTGGAAACTCCAGTGATTTTGTGTCAACGATAGAGGAAGGTGGAACAGACAAACCCGTTTTCCTTTGCTCTTCAGGTCAAACAGACTTTGAAACTGCTATGATGGTGCCAGTGAGATTTTGTCTGTTTAACACTGGATGCTTGAGCAAACAAGAAGTCTGGTCGATCCTAAAAGATCGAATGACTCCAGAAACCCTAGATGGAGTGCTGTAAGTCCAGTCAGTCCAGCAGCCAAATGGCTATCCAAGAACTGACATCTAGATAGAAGCCAGAGTGGTGGCCAGAATAAAACAGGAGTTGTATATGTTAGCTCACCAAAGGAGAAATGGTGTCAGATATAGCTACAAACATCCCCATATACAAGTTGCAATGGATGTGGTGACCAAATGAGAGAACCAGCCAATGGAGACTGGATGTTTGGAAACCATGGAGAGATCGACTACCCCATATAAAACCACCCACTGAGGAGCTGAGACAAAAGCCCCAGAGTGGCATTGCAACCTTGAACATAAATGGAATGGGAGCGAAAAAGCCCCTAGTACAAAACTTTCTCATAGAACATGATGTGGGCATTCTGGCAATCCAAGAAACTCTGCTGGGTATAAACTCATACAACTTCTACATTGAAGGCTATGAAGTTTACACCAGGGAGAAAAAGGATGGGTTCAGAGAGCAAATGCTTTTGATAAGCAGAGAATATCCCTTCTATGAGGTCAGCCGAAGTAAAGAAAATTGGTTCATACATGTGAAAGTAGCCAAGTACCGTGGAGCTGCACCCTGGCACATAATCTCTGCTTACCTTCCATCTGGAGGAAGCCGCTGAACTGAACGAACCAAATGCCTGCAACAAATTCTCCAGGAATGTGATGCAACAATAAAGAAAGAATCCAGTGCAGCAATAGTTGTACTAGGTGACTTCAATATTAAGCATTGTCTCCTAGAGAAATGACTCAATACCAAGAACACCACCCTTTCGGCCCCCCTTAGGCAAGGGGGTACTGAGAGTACAATAGTGATAGAAACACAGTCCTAGCGGTGGTCCACCCATAAAACGGTAGACCGTGCAGCATGGATGGAGGTGATAGCAGTTTGGGCATTGAGCCTTATGTGACCTCCCTACATGTGCAAGCTGTTGCTAGTCTGGCCCAGGTAAATCAGCAAACTCCCGGGCGGGCAACACCTTCAAATAGTTCCAGAAAGTCTCTTCCTGAGAGTACCATGGCAGCGTGAAAGCAGTGTGCAGCAGCATCCTGAAAGGGGTGTGGATGGTAATAATCTCAAAGGACCCTTGGAAATAAAATGGCCGGAACCTCGAGCCCCCGGGAGCCCCTGCTTAGCAGGAAGGAATACGGGAACTTAAGCCATATGAGGCCAAGGGACATACTGTTACACTCGGTCCGTGGTTAGGCTGCGAACGTAGACCTTCGATAGAGGATAGGCTCAACAAGCGGGGTCAAGGGGTCTTTGGTCAAACGTTGACAAGGGGGATTCCTCTTGATGCAATGGACGAGGACAGTCACCAAGGGGATTCCTTGGTCGATGGAGACGAAGGATCACAAAGGGGAGAAGTCCCAAGGCGATAGTCAGGCTGATCGAGAGTGATAGGGACGTCGAGCGACGTTCAAGTTCCTCAAGGATTCAAGAGGGGTCGTATACAAGTAGGAAGGTAAGATCTAGCTTATGGTACATGGTATCAACGTCGAGTTTAAGTATTGCTTGAGGTACTTTAGGGCAAGTGTGAGTATGGGAAAGATAGTGAAGCAGAAATGAACAAAAGGCAGTATGGAGGATGTAAGCTCGATTACGAAGTAAGTGGGAAATGCGAGAGGAACGGGTGGTGACAGAGATGTGGTGAGTAATCGAGCGAAAAGAAAATAAATCCGTTGAAGCGTATTGAAAAAGAGAGGGGAAGAGAGAAACGTAACACATACGAAAGTATGGGGAGATCATCGGCAGCCAAGTCTGTAGTGGGAGACTTTCTGAGTCCACCGGATGCAGTTCAGAGGCTAAATGTGGGTGGGCAGGCACACACGAGGTACTACCCTGTGAAAATGTGGCTGCTTAAGATATAGTCCTAACCCTTGTGAGAGGGGGTGTAGCTACCAGGGGTCCTAACCAAGCCCCCACGTTCTCAAGTCTGTTAACTTGAGGAAACTAGAATGGTAGTGTGGCACGCAATCTCCTAACCATCATGGCTAATGGTCACCAAAAGGTCCATTATATCTTCGCCTAAAATGGGACCAAGGCAAGCTGGAGAAACATAATAAATCCTGAAAAGGTGTTAGTCTTCCCCCGCTTGTTACCCAAAAGGTAGTTGCACACTGGAAAGCCCATGGCTGACCAAGGAAAGGGTCCATGGCCAGTGTCTAATTCTGCTAAAGTCATCTAAACCAAAAGTCGAAGTAATGTCAGGTCCAGTAAAATGCTTGCCTAGGAACAGTTTTTCTGATGGAAGCAGAACCTATCTTGTGTCAGTCCTCGTGCGGGATCACCAGGGAGTTATGACCCCAGAGAAAGTGGCGCCCCTCGCATTGGTAGCTAATGTCAGGATTAAGTGGGAGCTTCGGTGCCAGTGAAATACCACTACCTACATTCCCGCCATGAATCTGGTTTGAAGACCCAAAGTGTTTTTGAGGGGAGTGGGTTAAGATCCCAGGTTGACAGGCAGCTTGGGGCACGGGTACTGACATGAGTGTGGAACTGCTTCCATTTTGAAATTCCTAGTACGACGGTCTGGATAAAATGAGCTAGTTTGAATATCCTGACATTCTTAGACCTGGATGATTTTAGAGTAAGAAAAATTGAGCCCCTGTTACACTCGGTCCGTGGTTAGGCTGCGAACGTAGACTTTCAATAGGTAAAGGACAGGCTCAACAAGTCGGGTCAAAGGTTCTGAAGTCGAACGTTGACAAGGGGGATTCCTCTTGGCTCAACGGACAAGGACGGTCATCAAGGGGATTCCTTAGACGATGGAGACGAGGGATCGCAAGGGAAGAGAGTCCCGAAGTGATAAGTCAAGGGCTAAGAGTAAGGAGAGGCTGTTGAACAGCGCTCAAGCCTTTCAAGGTTTCGAGACGAGAGACGAGGTTTGTATACAGGAAGGAAAGTAAGATCTAGCTTATTGTACATGATATCGTCGTCGAGTTTAAGTATTACTCGAGGTACTTTAGGGCAAGTGTGGGTATGAGAGAGATAATGAAGCGGAAATGAACAAAAGGTGATATGGAGGGTGTAAGCTCGATTACGAAGTAAGTGGAGGGTGCGAAGGGAACGGGTGATGACAGAGATGGGGTGAGTAATCGAGCGAAAAGAAAACGAGTCCGTTGAAACATATCGAAAAAGAGAGGGGAAAGGAGAAACGTAACATTACCTCCGGGCTATCCCTGAAGCACCGAAGAAGGGTAGAAAGGTCCTTACTAAAAGTCCTGGTATGAATATCCCGGCAATCCGGTGACATTTGCATAGGCGGTGTCATCCCAGACATCGTCGCCGTAATCGGAGATGGGGTCGGGGGAGGTATGGCGACGTCCGGAGTGACGATTACGTCGGTTCCCACGAGTGGTAGTGTTTCGTCGAGGGTGAGAGGGGGGAGGAATGGGGAGTGGGTGAGAGGGTTGTGACGACCTAGACCCTCGAGAGGAGGAGGAGGATGACGAGGATGGGGATGGGCGACGGTTGGGGCAGAATTTCTGGGGGTGCCCGGGTGAGAATAGGGAACATGTAGGGCACTGGTAGTACCGGCAGTCCTTCTTCTTATGGTCCAGGCAACGGCATACGAAGCATGCCTCATGGTATCGTGGATGGTGAGGGGGAAGAGGGACCGTGGTGAATTCCCCATCAAGGGTGCCTAGGGTGCGAACCTCGTGTCGTAGTTCAGTTCGCCGGAGTGCGAATTCCTCTTCGGAATTAAGTGGAGAGGAGGAGGCGGAGGGGGGAGTTGCTGGACGAGGGGATGCGGCAGAGTACAATTCACGAAGGTAGCGGTCGAGGTCATTGAGGAATGGGAGCATGTCGAGCTGCCCCAGGGTCATCACGAGGTTTCCCTTGATGTTAAGGTAGATCTCCCGAAGGAGGTTGGTGCGGTTGCCTATGCTTTCACCAGAGGAGGCGAGGCAGAGTAGGTTCCTGAGGCGTTCGTTCTGAATGTATGCACGGTGAAGGGTCCAGAGGGGGGAAGCGACATCGCAGTGGGTATCGAGAGGGAGGGCTAACCTGGGGTCTCGTAGGTGGTTGCGCATCCTCGAGAGGAAGTCGTTATCGGGGAGGTCGTCATGGAGACGGTGAGCGTAGATGGGGACGTCTACAGACATGATGGCAGTGGAGGTGACAGGAGCGGGTTCGGGGAGGGCGGAGGAGGCCCAGCCTGGGGAGGCGATGGTAGACGAAGGGGGGGAGAAAGGGACGGTATCGGCGACTGAAGTAACGGTAATCGTAGAAGGAGGGGAAGAAGAAACGGATTCGGTAACGGTAGTAACAGTAATTAAGGCGGGAGAGAGAGAAGTGAAAACAGGGGGGGTGAGGATGGCGGTTTGTTCGGTGGACATGATGATTCTAAGGCGAGGTGGATTTCTGAGGGGGAAAAGCGGAAGGGTGACGGTTTTTATAGTTGGTGAGTACGGTCTTTGAATGTTTGAGGTCCGATTCTGATACCCAAGAGTCTTCTTCGGCTGAATATCCTTTCCATCGGATCAGGTACATGCGGCGTTGAGTGGGTCCACGGTGGCGTAATATTCGTTCGATTTCGTATTCTTCTTCACCGTCGATAAGGTCAGGCGGTGGCGCAGGGAAGTTCGGGCCGTGGATATCGTTTTCCCGGTATGGAGATAGAAGGGAAGTGTGGAATACTGGGTGAATTTTCCAAGCTTTCGGGAGGCGGAGTTGGTAGGTGATTGGTGATAGAACTTTCGTGATTACGAAAGGTCCTTCTCGCTTGGGAGCGAATTTCGGGTTGGTGACAGAGCGTTTCAGATTCTTGGCTTCCAGCCAAACCTTGTCCCCTAGTTGGAAGGGGGAGAACGAGCGACGATTTCGAGAGTTCATGACCTGTCGAGCTAAGTCATGGGCAGCTAAGGCTTCATCTCGAGCTTTCTGGAGAGAGGAGAGTCGGAGTTCGACTGCTGGGAGGTCAGAGATGGGGAGTATCGTGGGGAGGGCGTGGGGTTTGTAGCCCATCATGAGAAAGAACGGAGATTGACCGGTGACAGAGTGGAGGCAGTGATTGTGGACGAATTCGGCATGGGAGATAGAATCGGCCATTGGCGCCACAGAAGATGCGGAGATAAGTCTCGACTTCTTGGTTTACCCGTTCAGTTTCTCCATCGGTTTGAGGGTGATAGGCGGTGGAGAGGGACAAGTCGTAGTGGAGGAGGCGTCCGAGTTCTTTGGCGAAGGAGGAGGCGAATTGGGGGCCACGATCAGAGATGATTTTGTCGTATAGCCCAAAGCGAAGGAAGACTTTGTGGAAGAAGAGGGACGCAATTCCTTCGGCGGAGGTGGATTTCTTGGTAGGGCAGAGAATTACCCCCTTTGTAAGCCCATGGTCGACCACGACCAAAAGGGAGTCAAATCCAGAGGAGAGCGGAAGATCGGTGATGAGATCACATGAGATTTGTTGGAATGGGCGAGAGGCGGAGGAGGGGATGGGAATAAGCGGAGGGGTGGTGGGGTGTGTATTTGCCTTTGCCTGTTGGCAGGACGCGCATCCTTCGACAAATTTGCGAACATAGTGGGCAAGGCCTGGCCACCAGAATTCGGCAGCGACGAGTTGGCGGGTCTTGAGGTAACCAGGATGGCCGGCAGTGGGGTGGTCGTGACATCTTTGTACGACGGAACGGCGTAGGTCATCATTGGGAGGGATATAGACACGGTTTTTGTAGGTGAGAACACCGTCAGTGATCTCCTAGTCGGATAAGCGGGAGTGGAATGCCGCTGGGAGATCCGGTTCCAGAGCGGATTGAAGGTGTTGGAGGACAAGGGAGTCGGACTGGGAGAGGGAGCGGATGCGATCGTGTAAGGCGGTGTCGATGAGGTTGACTGTTACGGTCCTACTGTCACAAGGTCTTTGCAAGACTTAGTCGTTTCCTTTTTCTTTCTTATCTTATCTT
>QFEI01002539.1:0-14921 GCA_003316145.1 Neoboletus magnificus | reverse complement strand
CAGGTCACACTGGCCTTGAAATTGCTGCGAGACTGAAATATCTTGGTATTTCCCACCTGGTTATCGACAAGAAGGCTCGCGTCGGTGATAGCGTAAGTCGTCACTATTTTTAATGCGTTGTCTGGTTCACAAGACATCAGTGGAGAGATCGTTACAAGGCACTATGCTTGCACGATACGGTCTGGTATAATCAGACTCCATATTTACCGTGAGTCTTGTGATGTGTGGGTTTAGGTTCTCTCCCACAAATGCTTTCAGATTCCCATCAACCTGGCCCGTCTTCAGTCCAGCTGGAAAGGTACGAACAAGCAATCCTAGGGATTTTGTTTCATCTCAAACGGATCACTCATACCATTGGATTAGCTTGCTGATTGGCTGGAGGGATATGCTAATTATCTTGAGCTCAACGTATGGACTTCATCTACCATCACCAAGACAGACTGGGACGGCAACCTGAAAACGTGGACTGTCGAAATCAACAGAGGTGGAAAGGGAGCTCGGGTCCTGAAGGTGAAACATTTAGTCTTCGCGACTGGTTTCGGAGGTCGCCCGAAGTTGCCGGATATCCCAGGCAAGGTAGCTTTTGCAGCCTTGCTTTCAAGTTCATCCTGCTGATATTCCTTTCCAGGAGGATTTCAAGGGTGAAGCAGTTCATTCTTCGGAATTTACTTCCGCCTCAAATTACGTCGGCAAGAAGGCGGTTGTCGTTGGTGCCTGCACCTCCAGTATGTCACGATAACACAAAACCAGGGACTGTCTCGTCTGATGCGGGTCAAAGGTCATGATATCGCTCAGGACTTCTTCAACCACAGAGTTGATATCACAATGTAAAGCGTGTCGTACTGCACTCCAGAGCACACTTAGGACTGATGGTGCAAACTTCTAGGTACCAACGCTCATCTACATTCGTCATTTCGGTTGAAGCGATCGCGCAGATGCTTGGCGGTACGTCACCTCCATCTAGGCCTGTAAATTGCGCTTGTTCACACCTTCGAAAGTGGTCTACAACGACTCTATCCCAACTGATCTAGCAGATGTCTATAATGCTTGTCTCCCCAATGCTGTGTTGAGACGCATTCACCAACGCACTGTGCCCCACACTGCACAGACTATGGATAAGTGAGTATAGATACCCAAGATTAGATGTACCTGGCCAACATGCTTGCTCCCAAACGCAGAGAAATTTTGGACGGTCTCGCCAAAGTAGGCTTCAAGACGAATCTTGGGCTAGATGGGGCCGGATTCGTCCAGCTTTTGTATGCACGTGCGGGAGGGTATTACATGGGTTAGTCCCTTGGGGACGGTAGTCGATACTGCGCCCTCACATTCTTTTGACAGATACCGGTACAAGCAAACATATCATCGACGGGGATATCAAGATCAAGAACGGGAGCGCTATCGAGCGGTTCACTGAGAAGGGACTCAAGTTTGCGGATGGGACAGAGCTCGAGGCAGACATCATCGTCTTCTCAACTGGGTAAGTGTTCCCGCTTCTCCGCGTCTCACACCAATACCGATATCTGAGGTGTATCTCGTGCTCTTCGAAGATACGGAGACCCGCGTGACAGCATGCGCGAAATATGTGGTCCGCAAGTCGCTGACAAGGTGAATCCGGTCTGGGGCCTCACGGAAGAAGGGGAAGTGAATAGCATTTGGAGGGACTGTGGGCATGACGGCCTGTGGTTCGGTGTTGGTGCGTCCTCGCACGGCATTCTTGCGCAATTCATACTTGACGTATCTCGGTGTGAAAAAGGTAACCTGGGGTTGTCGCGTTTCCATAGTCGACACCTTGCGCTGCGTGAGTGATTGCGTACATGTCAGGATGCCACTGATCGCTGAGAGGGATCGCAGAAATCAAGGCCATCGAAGCTGGCGTTTTAAATAGATCAGAGGTCAAGTTTTGATGGATGAACGAGTGCTCTGGCACGACGAAACTGCACGGAGATGGTGATTGTACATCTAGATCTTGTAAACCTTGGATCGGAAGAAATGCCTTCGCTAGGAACACAGCCCCCACGGAACCCTGCTTGGGTTGGTGTTCCTTGTATATTAAAAGCTCGGACAGATGCGATCTAGTCCTGGAGCCACCCTAGATAGTGAAATTAATCTTCTGGACACCACCAACCGAAGAAAGAACATGGTGGTACAATTTGTAAGTACAAGTATTTCTGCAATGACCGAGATGTTGTGTCTTTCTCCTTTGTCCTCACCTTATTGAAATCGTTTTATCTCCCTCTGGATGTACATACTACATTATAACATGTAATATCAGCTTCAAATTGGGGCCATTTTTTACTTCGAATTACCCCATTGGCTTAATGTGGGTCGCTTTAGACAGGAGTCGTACGATCGTGTGTATCACGGTGTATGAGATTAACGTAGTATTATGGTCACATGAGAATAACTTGTATCATGCCGGAATGACGGAGCCAGTGCCACATTCGGAACGCTCTTCTATACTAGACAGGCATCAGCGAAACATCCGATCCACTAGTGTTTCGATGGTGGCGAAAAGCAGCTCGTCCCTGCCACGACCAATCTGCTTTGTATTGCTTCTCACACAGAATCTGTCAATCCCAGGGGACTTGTGGTCATGAGGTCTTCCTCATGGCGATAAAAGGTCTTTCGTGGACGTAACTTCATCACGGAGTCGGACACGGCCTTCAGGGGTTTATCGTAAGACACGTAAGTCACTTCCAGAATTCCATTCGCTATAACCGCGATAGTATTCGAAGGTTACCTTCGCACCGATCACATTCCCCCCATCCCCGCACATTATAGTATGAGCAGCGATCCCTTCCCTCAACAGCTTCCCACTCTTCAACGGTTGGGCGTAGACGAGCCCACCGTCACCTCAGCTACCGAGGTAGCGACAGCTTGGTTTAGTGCATTCTCAAACGCTGTTGTGTCATCTGATATCACTGGGATCCTCGATCTTTTCCTCGAGGATGGCTTTTGGAAGGACGCCTTAGCATTGACTTGGGACTTTCGAACCATCGAGGGAAGGGATGCGATCAGGAACCTTCTCGATCATCGTCTCGTTCCTACAGGCTTCGTAGATCTATGCCTCAGCCACGAACCTTTCCGTGCCCCAGAGCTCCAGAAATTATTCCCGGATCTAGTCCTGTTGCGTCTCACCTTCGAATTTGGGACAAAGGTTGGGAAGGGCACGGGCGTTTGTTACCTAGCACCTGCACCTGGTTCAGCATGGAAGGCGTACACACTCTACACCTGCTTGCAATCCCTCAACGATTTCCCCGAGCTGGTACGGTTTGGGTACTGAAATTAATGTAGTCAAGTTGATCCCGAATACAGATTGGACCTCTTCGCCGACAAGCCGCCGAACATGGCACTTGGGAGGAGAGACGTCGTCGAGAGGTGGAATTCGCAGACGGCGATCCGATTGTGATTGTAGTTGGAGCGGGCCACACTGGCCTTGAAGTCGCTGCGAGATTGAAATATCTTGGTATTTCCCACCTGGTTATCGACAAGAAGGCTCGCGTTGGTGATAGCGTAAGTCGCCGCTGTTTTCGCATGCATTGTCTGGTTCACAAAACATTAGTGGAGAGATCGTTACAAAGCGTTATGCTTGCATGATACGATCTGGTATAATCAGACTCCATATTTACCGTGAGTACTGGTGAGATGTAGGGTTAAGCTCACTTTCACGAATGTTTTCAGGTTCCCACCAACCTGGCCTGTCTTCAGTCCAGCTGGAAAGGTACGAACAAGCAGTCCTAGGATTTTTGTTTCACGTTGGATTAATCACTGATATCGTCGTACCAGCTTGCCGATTGGCTAGAGGGATATGCCAATCATCTTGAGCTCAATGTATGGACTTCATCCGTCATCACGAAAACAGAGTGGGACGACAACCTGAAAACGTGGACTGTCGAAATCAGCAGAGGTGGGAAGGGAACTCGAATTCTCAAGGTGAAACATTTAATCTTCGCAACCGGCTTTGGAGGTCGTCCAAAATTGCCAGATATCCCAGGCAAGGTGACTTTTGCAGCTTTGTTTTCGAGATCATCTTGCTAATATTCCCTTCCAGAAAGATTTCAGGGGTGAAGCGGTTCACTCTTCGGAGTTTACTTCCGCCTCAAATTACATTGGCAAGAAGGCGGTTGTCGTTGGTGCCTGCACCTCCAGTATGTCACGATAGCACAAAACCAGGGAGTATCTCGTCTAATACAGGTCAAAGGTCATGACATCGCTCAGGATTTCTTCAACCACGGAGTTGATATTACGATGTAAACCGTGTCATACTGCACTCCAGAGCACACTTAGGACTGATGGCGCAAACTTCTAGGTACCAACGCTCGTCTACATTCGTCGTTTCGGTTGAAGCGATCGCACAGATGCTTAGCGGTATGTCACTTTCGTTCGAACCTGTAAGCTACTCCTGCTCACGGCCCCTACTCGATAGTGATCTATAATGAAGCTGTGCCAACCGATCTAGCAGATGTATATAATGCATGTCTCCCCAATGCTGTGTTGAGACGCATTCACCAACGCACTGTGCCCCACACTGCACAGACTATGGACAAGTGAGTATATATCCCCAGAATTAGACGTGCCTTGACAGCATGCCTCCCCCAGAGAAGTTTTGGATGGTCTCGCCAAAGTAGGCTTCAAGACGAATCTCGGAATAGATGAGGCAGGCATCATGCAACTTTTGTATGCACGTGCGGGAGGATACTACCTGGGTAAGTCCCTCGGAAACGGTGGTCGATACTGCGCCCTCACGTCTTTTGATAGATACCGGTACAAGCAAACACATCATTGACGGGGATATCAAGATCAAGAACGGGAGCGCTATCGAGCGATTCACCGAGAAAGGCCTCAAGTTTGCAGATGGGACGGAGCTCGAGGCAGATATTGTCATATTCTCCACCGGGTAAGCGTCCATGCTTCTCCGCATTACCCACTCCAATGCTGAATCTGAGGTGTATCTCGCGCTCTTCGAAGATACGGAGACCCGCGTGACAGCATGCGCGAAATATGTGGTCCGCAAGTCGCTGACAAGGTGAACCCAGTATGGGGTTTCACGGAAGAAGGGGAAGTGAATAGCATTTGGAGGGATTGTGGGCACGATGGCCTGTGGTTCGGCGTCGGTATGTCGTCGCACGGTAATCTTGTGCAACTTTATATATGACATATTTTTGGTGGAAAAAAGGTAATTTGGGGTTGTCACGTTTCCACAGTCGACATCTTGCGCTGCGTAAGTGGTTGTGTATATGTCACGATGGCATGTCACTGATAGGGATCACAGAGATCAAGGCCATCGAAGCCGGTATTTTGAAGAGATCGGAGGTCAAGTTTTGACAGAAGAACGAGTGCTCTGGCACGACAAAACCGCACGGACGCGGTGATTGTACAACTAGAGCTTATAAACCTTGGATTCAATGGAACGCGTTGGCGAGGAGCACAGCCTTCATGGAGGGCTGCTTGGGTTGGTGTTCTTTGTATGTATACTAAAAGCTCGGACAAGTTTAGTCTTGTCCTGGAGGCACTTTCGACAATAAAATCAACCTTCTAGACTCTACTAACCGAAGCGAGAACAATGACAATTGCTAGGTATGATACAATGTACGATCTAGTTACTTGACGCGACCAAGAACAAGAAACGCTAACAATGGGCCATACATGATCGTTCCAACACTCATCTTTCTAGGGTATGTTTCTCCCCCACATGGGCTACATCAGGGGGCGGCGGACGTAACCACGTTAGGCATCGCAAGATGCCTCTTCGAGTGGTTCGTGTTGCTTCCCCGATGAACACCACAACACAGTGCACACCATACACAATGAACTGGAGGCTGACGAGCATACCAGTAATGAAAGACATGACCAGCACTGCAGTGGGCCATGCGGCCCACGCTACCGAGAGCAGGAAAATCATCAATGCCAGAGCAGATGTAAACATGCAAAGAGCCGGTATCCGGGCCGAAATACAGAAAAACAGGTATTTGCCATAGACGTCTAGGGCTATTTTCTGCCACAGGATGTAAGATCATTCGATTCCATGCAAGTAACAGTAGAGAAGAAAGGGCTCACTTGGAATTTCGCCGGGGTGGCGTTGCAATAGACCAGTAAAAACCAGGCGTCTATTGCGAGACCGATACCGGAGGCAACACTACCAACAGCGATGGCTCTCCTGGAAAAATTGCTGATCGCAAAAACAGAAGCTGACGAGAATCCGAACACCCCAGCCTCGAGCCTTGAATAATTCAGTCAGCGAATAATTTATCCCAGAGTCGGCTTTCATACCCCGACAGGGCAACGAGCTATCACGGGGTTAGCTGAGCCCTGTCTTCAATAATATTCCCCTTACCGATCCACCAACAAACCTCCATTCCGCACACAATTCAGTCAAGACGCGCTCGTACTCTGAATCCACTCGGGCCTCTCGAAGCTCACGATAAGGCGAGAACGAGTCCACGATAGAGTCAACGGTTGAAATTTGAGAATCTATGGATATGGTTTCCGTGTACGTCGGCAGCATCGACGCTGCGAACCAGAATTTGTGACCTGCGTTTTGGACACGATTGCTGTCTTCACTGCCCGAGAGTTGAGAGACGACGATAGGGTCACCGTCCCGATGCTTAAGCAATGGGTCCAGTTCATCTTCAGACCGCGCATAATCGGAATCGGACCAGTAACCAGTATGCACTTTTGGCTCCAGGTGATGCGTTTCCGGCCACGCAAAGCTTGGGTCCTCGCCAGAATCGGAGGTCGGTGAACTAGAGTATTCTGGCACGATACAATCTAGTTAGCCTTTGGCACGCCGAAATGATATGTACCTTACCTTGATCCTCGGGATCCTCACTAAGAATACTCAACCCCACCATAAGAAGGTATCGAGATGAAATTGAATTGTGTCTCGCGGCAAAAGGGTGGGGCGAATAAAGCTAAACCCGCCATGATTCTTCTGGTTGCGAAAGTCGAGTTTCCCGAAGTATGTAAGACACGACCAGCTTGTGTTCAAGACGATGTGTTAGATTATCAGGTCAATCTAAATGCCAATGCGGACTGACTCCTTTTCTCGCACTGCTGTTGAGCTTGAAGACGTGCCAATTCCTGCAATGTACAACATGCATTTGCTACAAGATTCCTCCTTTTGTTCTTTTTCTTGCTCGGCGCCCGATGATAGATACATATCTCTATCCGTGAGGATGCATCCATGTCGTAACTAAGTTCCCGATATGTTCGGGCTATGAAAAGTGATATATAACATTGCACTCACAATTGAAAACGTTGCTTCAAATTGGGATTCTGCCCATCACAACCGAGGCTCAATTCATGGCATTGATGATCACCTACGGCCACCGATATTATCGGACGCCAGGATTTCTCTGTCCGTAGGTGCTGAAGCCCGTGAGCACGCACAACTGGGAGCGGGGTCAACAAGCATGACCCGGAGCGAAGAAACTGTGTTGTGCATACCGGTAAACGTCCAGGGTCTATGGGATCTCGGTAAGTATCGAAATGCAAGGGAGCGATATGCAAGGGTTGAACGTACCTGTCCTTGGTAGGTTCAGACATGGGAGTTCTGCGAGCCACTAGTAAGGGTATGTAATCGAATTGTAGACAGCGAGGCAGTGCGCGTGGAAAACGGATCCGAAAACCATAGCCGAAGTGTTCACAACACTATCAGATTGGGAATATAAATACTGAGTCGACTTGCCATAAGTATAGCACACACCCCTCGGGACACCCTAAAGTGCGCTGTGAGGGAATATATGTTTCCCGGGAGGTCAATTCTTGCCAAAGCAAATTTGGTAACATTCGTGAAAACTTGAGTGGGACACGAGGTTTCACAGAGAAGAGCCTCGGGTAACTATTAACTGGGCTAAGCCTTAGAAATAAATTGCGGAGAACTGAAGGAAACGACGAGAGGCTACTGTCTAAATATCCTACGAGGTGATATATGATGGGTGAGGTGCATGTCAGACTGTTTTTACATTTCGTGGCTCGGATCCGGCGACATCCGTGTGGATTCAAAACAAGCAGATTCACAAAAATGTACTCTTGTTCTATGATATGAGGTTTCAATACAGGTAAAATAATTGAGTTTCATTGTCCTTCATCCATGATCCTGGTTAAGGTCGGGTCTGCCTGGATCATATCGGCAAGGCTTTCCTGGCGAGTCTTAGATCAGCCAATGCAAGATTTTGCTCTGGGATCCTCGCGATCACCTTGCACGACTAGGAACACAAACAACGCAAAGTGATCATTGATGATGCGAGCCACAAATTATCAGGGACAATAGACACAAATACCACCACCTAGGGAGGTGGACTAGGTATAGCCGGAACCCCTCTGGCGACGAACCCAATGCGACGAGCCCAGTGGGAAGTAGTGCGAACGACTCGTTCAAATAGGTCCTCTTCGACATCCACAACGCGCGACCGTAACTTGCGTCGACTAAGCCCCCGCCGGATGACATCAAATCGGGCGACCACTGCATCTACTTTTGGGCGCTTCTCTGGGTCTGCCTGGATCATGCTAGCAACTAAGGGCCTCATGAACTCGAAGCCTCGTTTGTCCTGTGGATTTCAGATTAGTGACTGGAGACGTCAGGTAATGTATAGTAAAGCTGGCAACTGACCAGGATAAAATCCATTTTAATAGCGTTACCAATATAGAAAACGTCAGTAGCGAACGGATCACGAGGCTCGTTGGAATTCTGGAACTCCGGAACCTCCTTGTCACCGCCCCAAATCGGTATTTCCCTAGGATCAGTATCTGAAGGGTCGTAGCGCCGAGAAATCCCAAAATCGATGAAATAGTATTTCGGGGGTCGTTGAGTACGCGTGAAGTGCTTGGCATCACGAGTGCAATCCTTGTTTAAATTGACGGCCACGGGATGAAATGACTCAGGGTAGATATGAGTAGGATCCAGCATAATATTTCTGTTCATGCAATCCCTGTCGAAAATCAGTACAAGAGCAAGATAGTAGCTACTCCACATACCGATGGGCGACACGGTGCTCATGCATGAACTGGAGCCCCTGATGAATTTTAAGGCATAGTTATCCACCACCATAAATTCACATTACCTCGAACAGCTGGCGAAAGCACTCCACCACTTCCCCGATAGTATCAAACCTAGGATTATCGTAAAGCCGAAGTAGAGGCATAACCATGATTGTCGTATTGTCTTCAGCGTCCAGTGTGAAGACTTCATAGACAGGGACACAATGGTTTGAAGGGTGCGACGCGAGAGCTTGTGTGGAAAAATACAAGGCAATATCTGCTTCAAATGGATGGTCTCCTCGTTTTATACGCTTTAAAGTGACCACTTTCCCATCCGAGGTTCGAGTCGCATCAATAACTTGACCAAACTAGGAAGACATGTGGATAGAGATCAACTGTAGGGAGAAAGACTTGCGTACTTTTAATCTTATTCCATCTTCACTGTCTGACCAGTCCCTGTTCGATGTTTTCCAAGAGGGGGTCCACTTGGGGGAATAGCGAGGACGTAGCAAATATCCATGGTTGTTGAGTTGCTCGTAGCGATCACGCCACCAAACCTCCCTAGGATCTAGTTCTTCTGGCGGGATGTGCTTGGTTGTTCCCCACATTGCAAGCATTTCCTGGGAAATCTGGTCACCCACCTCCACTGCCCGCGACATCGTTGATACCACCGAAATGCGCGAACAGTAGTGTCGACCAGAGTACCATTAAATCGTGCCATGGTAGGCATGCAAACCTCGTGCTAAAATATACACAAACACGCACCCACAACGGTCCACGTGTTGTCAGTAACTGATCGTCGCGGGGCCTCAATCGGAGACATGCGCTGGGTGTGTGAAAAATGTCTCATACTTCAACGTAAATGTAACAAAATAACTCGTGGAATATCATGAAAGTATCTCAAGTCTCGCTCGCCCATGGATCCTCACTCACTGGGCTCTCCTGGATTTTGACTATCTATTTTGTAGATAGCGGCGCTTGTCTGCTTGCACAGCATTTATTTATCTGTTTCACAGATTCACCGGAATTGCGTAACCTCGAAAAGTAGCATCAAAGAAATCCTGGCTAGGGGGCGGCTCGAAGATGGGAACAATTCATTCCTGACTGGAATGCCTTATTTTTCCTGTAATCTCAATTCCCCTTATAATCCCAAAACGAAACTCATTCCGATCTGCCACCCACACCACCTTAGAATCAAAATACCTTCAATCGATGGGTTCTACGGATCCCGCCGCTGCGATTTTCTCGGTCGACCTTGGCACCGCTTCCACGTTTGACCAGCGTGTCTTTCCTCTTGCGTACTATGAGGCCGACAACAATCTCGGCAAGGGCAGCGTTCTGCTTAGAGCAACACTAGAGGAAATGGAGGCGATTAAGCAACTTGGCGTCGATCTTAACAACAACGGGGACTTCATTTATAATACGAGGGTCACACTTGAAGCGTCAGTGCCCATCCATAGTCTGCAAACGTCTGCTCATGTTATAGTAGCCTGCAAGAAAAAAGGGAAAAGTTACAAAATAATCGCAAAACTTTCAACCCGGTCAAATTTTTTTTTAACTACAGAGCAGCCCGGCTGTTTCTTGCAGCATCGAAAGCACTGTATCGAGAGACTACAGTTGGTTTACCCAACTAATGACATGCGACATCTACTGAATGTGTCACCCGTTTAGCGCACGTCTGAGAAGATCCACAGAGAGGAGGGGCGGCCGCGTGTGCGAGTGGTTCCAGCTACGCAAATGCGAATGGTAGATGGTAAGCCCTGAACGAGTTACCTGATTCACAACTTCACTATCCATACTTGGTCACACCTCAGGCGCACTACCACCGGGCACAAAGATCGTCGGGGTCGTAGTTGATGCGCCCAATGGATGGAACGAACATGCCGAACGAACGATCAATGATGCAACGGAGACGATAGCTAATGCAGACCCTTTTCAAGACAACTCCATCATTTCACAATTACGCGATGGTGAGGAAGTTGGGATAGATGAGCCTGATGATGACTAATGGAACCCAAATAGACGAACATGCAATCACTCTCGCCGATACTGAAAGTTTACTCAGCCAAGATGATGCAGGCTGTTCTGGCGCTGATGAAGGCAATCGAATGTCCGGTGTCTCCAGCAATCTACAACTGTTCCGTCCGACAAGTCCCCAGACCATTCAGCACATCCATATCTACCAGAACTCCATAGTGGCAACAAATTCAAGCCTTAACGCACCCACAGTCAACCGTGGCGAACGGGGTAGTGGAGGCCAGTATCGATCCCTTTCAAATAATGTGATACTGACGTCTCCGCAGCATCGGTCGCTCAGGAGCTTGTACCATAATGTCATTCGCATTCTCCCGCCATCCCGCCTAGCACCTTAATGTAACCGTAGTGAATGCAAAACCCTTGCTATCGTGTTTTCTACCTGCACGTCAGTCGCGCCAAAGAACGGTCGAATCGAACTTAGATGGAATTGGTGTATACACTACAACGATGGGCCGGACTCTGGCATGACGACCTTGATATTCTAACGTGGAATGGTGGGTTTCTAAAGGCGGAAACACTATGAATTGATACGAGAATGCACTGCTTGGCTGCCGAGGGGCAACGTCAACCTTGGTGCGCAGGTTGGCCCAGAATGTCTGGACTTATCTATGTAGCGACCATCATCAGACGGTTGACATGGCACCCATCGTTGACGTTGACGTTGTTAGCTGGCTATGTATACCACCGCGATCTTCCAGTATCATAGAATATGGCAAGAGGTCACACCACACAATACCTGATTCGAAGTTGCCGCATGTACAGCGTGGAAGATTCAATAGTTTCCGAATCGGTGTACATAACTGCCATGCCGAATGGCAATGTTTGTAGCGCTGTTAGATTGAATTATTCGAACGCCTGACTATGGAGGTATTCGTCGAACATGTGTGTGTCTTATAGAAACGGTTACGGGGTGTTGGTGACTTAACCAGGATCATCCAAGAGATCCAGGGAACACCAGGAGATGCTCGCATCTTGGAGCAATATCGGAAGACGTATCCACCCAGGCGTATTGCGCTCATGGGGTGGGTTGGGTATCGGTGGCCTCGTATCTAGAGTGAAACAGTACGAGTGACCCATTTAAAGGTGTCTTCCTCGTCATCCACGATTCGCAAGCGTAATTTCCAGCCCCTCAGGCTCTGCCGCATCTTATCGAACAGAACAACTGCTTCCTCCAAATTAGCCTCATTTCCCTGTCAGCTTCGATAAGTCAATTAATTCTCAGCCCAAGAGGCAAAGCAACTAACCTGGATGAGACGTCTGCTTTAAACGTTTCGCGAAACCACCGTTCTCTTTGAACATGGCCTTCATGGGTTGAAAGGAGTCAGTAGAGCTCGCTTGGATCGAGCACGATGTTTCTATCCATACAATTTCTGTCGCGGAGTGAGATCTCGAATTGAAATTGTGGGGAGTGGACCCAACCTAATGTCGGTACGAAGATAAAGGCACCTCGAAGTGGATGGATAGAGGATGCATCGAACAATCGACAGAAATGGTCATCACCTCGCCAAAGGTGTCCAAGTACTGATCAGAGAGAACATTTGTTAAAAACCCCGAGAAGTGGTGTGGTATGCATTGTCGACTCGGGAAGCTTCTCGGAGTTGTGAAACTCAGCGACCTTGTTGTTGCTTCTCCGGGATTGGCATGTGAATGGTGGTGTCGGCGGGCGAATTCGAAAAGGTGGCCTCGTTCGGGTTACGCTTGAATGGCCTTGATCGACTTGGGAAAGCTTGGTGTGGAGGTGTGTTTTCAGTCCAATTAGTCCCTGTAAACGCATTAATCTGTGAGCAGGACGAACCGTCGCCATTCTACACACCAATCATAATGAATCATTCACGTGATGCTTACGTATGAATCAGAACCGTTGTTGTTGGGCGGATTGAAGACTGTGAACCTTCATGACTTCAAATCCGGGTCAACCTACAAAACCATACCACTGGTTACAGATAGGAGCAAGGTGAGGACATTGTAAATAGGGATGCAATAATCCGCACATTGCTAGGTGACCCGTTTGGAGGAGACATACAGTCCAGTGTCTGCTTCAGCGGCCATTCGCTAGGTTTGCGTCAATGCAACCAACCTTGACACTATAGACTCGAGTTGCGTCATGAATTGAAATCTGGGAAACTAATCAGTCGAAAGGTGCTAGGTAAGGGAAGAACAGACATACCTCCAGCTTCTTCCGACCTTCAATTTTCTCGATTTCCGTCTGGCAATTTCGGTAAGAGGAGGTTAGATGAATGCTGAGTGAAATGATGCAATGGCCCCTTGCCTCGGACTACTCTGAGGTGATCCAGCCAGTTGTCCTTCGGCCTTCAGGTAGTGATACCTTCAAACCAGAAAGACGCCTAGTCTGCCATCGCTTGCTAATGCTCGAACCAAGACTAGGGCACAAAATGAGACAGATACACTTCAAGGGGACACCATGAACCTATGGGGAACGCCCCAGCCAATCCAGTGCTCCGTCTTCATGCCCCCTTTATATCTGCCTGGGTACCATCGACTCAACATTCATGACCGTAGTTTCAAAGAACGCCTTGAGCCTGAAACCTGGGCAGATGGCAAAGGGTTGGGACGTATTGCTGGAGATTGGTCAATCCATTGTCGAGGGTGTTAGCTTGCTTTATACCTGGTGTTTGTTATGCTCGCAAAATCGAACTAAATTCCACCACGAACATAAAATAGCGGCCTTGATATTCATGGGTACCTAGTGAACGGTAGAGGGTTAGTCGTCGAATAGAGCGAAGAAACAACTGCTCACGGTGCATGCAATTTGTCAAATTGAGAGGGTGGGTCTGGGTCCATGGCACACCAATCACCCCAGAGGTCATATTACACAATAACAGATGGTACCCCCGGCCATCTACACTACAAAAGGTTTTCAGAAATGAGGAGATGTCTTTGAGCAACACTCAGGCTCTTCAAAGTTTCAAGACAAGAGAGGGAGACTGATTGGATACAGGGAGAAAAGGTAAGATCTAGCTTGGAGTTACAAGGTATCAACATTGGGTTTATATATAACCCAAGGTAGTTTAGGGCATGTATAGATAAGGAGAAAAATGAAGTGGAAATGAAACAAGGCAGCATGGAGGATGTAAGCTTGATTATGAAGCAAATGGGAGATACAAAGAAAGTGGGTGATGTTGAAATATCTAGTCAACACCAGCAGTACTTGCTAGGGTATACTAGTATTTCCTTCTTATGCTTATCTCTGCTCGGACACACAAGTAGTGGTAGCATACACCGGTAACTATCCTATTAGGCTGAACTAGTCCTAATATGCGATATAGATACCGAGATCCCATGACCAACGGCCCCTTCAAGATATGCTGTGCCCTAAGCCCTATTTGATATAGGAAGCTTATATGGGATGACACCGGATCACTGTGTCATGAGTCATATCTGGACTGGATCACAGAACTTGTGATACAGGTTAATCCAGAATGGTACTGGAACTCCATACCACATATTCTGGCTTATACCCGCATAGCCATGGATCACCAGGCTATGCTTCTTCTTTCTATATTTAACTCAGATGAGTCATACTGACTCATACTGACTCATTATCTATGACATCACTCTTCTATTCAGACTTCTTATGATGTCATAGGACTATTATTAGTTCATGCTCAGTCAGCCATTTCATATGCTGACTGATGCTCTTTTATGCTATTGGACAGCACTTGTCCTGCTTAGTCAGCTATTTGATATGCTAACTGAGATAGCACTATTTATAGTCCATGGTAGCTCTAACCCTCGGACCTATTCCCCTTATGGGAATACCCTATACCTTTAGGTGGTTTCAAGCTGAGCTTGAACCTTATTCCTACACGTATATATAGGCAGCTGTACAAGCTGATACATTAGACCTTAGACCTTCAGACTTACAGATCCTTCTATATCTGACC
>QFEI01002525.1:0-12944 GCA_003316145.1 Neoboletus magnificus | reverse complement strand
AGTTGACGAGTAGAAACACTCAATCTTTTTCTTTTTCAGTTCAGACCAAAAACGCTGGACGATCTCCATTACCACCAGGGCTTGTCGGCTCGCCTAAAGTCCCTCGCCGCATCCGGGGACTTTCCTCACGTACTTTTCTACGGGCCTTCTGGTGCTGGCAAGAAGACACGGATAAGCTGCACTTTGCGACAATTGTTTGGAAGTGGCGTTGAGAAAGTATGTCTCGCAGCTCGACTCAGGAACGCCAACACACTAAGCACACAAAACAGCTGAGAATCGACCAGAGGGTCTTCATCTCACCATCGAGGCGCAAGATCGAGATCAACCTCGTTCAGAGTAATTTTCACATTGAGATAACCCCTAGGTGTGCCGCTCCCGCACGTTGCGTTGACGTATGAGCAAACCAGTTTTGCTTCAAGCGAAGCGGGGAATTACGACCGAATTATCATCCAGGAGCTACTAAAGGAGATTGCTCAGACACAACAGGTTGACCTCAATGCGAAACAACGCTTTAAAGGTCAGACCTTTGGGTAGTTCATGCTCTATCCCTCACAATTTCTCTACAGTCGTGGTCATCAATGAAGCCGACACCCTCTCTCGTGATGCACAAGCCGCCTTGCGCCGAACAATGGAGAAGTACATGTCAAACCTGCGGATCATTTTATGCGCCAATAGCACAAGTAGACTCATTGCACCCATAAAGAGCCGATGTCTCCTCATCAGAGTGGCCGCGCCGAGCACAGAAGAGGTGAATACCTCCGGAAACTCCTGTCTTTTCTGAATGACATCTATCCGCACAGATGCAAACCGTATTAGAGCATGTCGCCAAGAAGCTCAAGTTTGACCTCCCACCGGAAGCATCTTCTCAGATTGCAGAAGATGCTGCGGGTAATATGAGAAAAGCATTGCTCGTCTTCGAGACCCTCAAGATGCAATCGTAAGTCTTGATCTCTGACAGACACTCGCCCACCGACATATTGCCCATAGACCTGATCTTTCTGGATCTCTCAACATTGCTAAACCAGATTGGGAAACATATTGTCATAAAATTGCTGATCTGATCGTGCAAGAACAGTCGCCTGAACGGGTGATGCAAGTTCGAGCCAAATTTTATGAGCTCCTCAGCCACTGTATACCACCCACCATCATTCTCAAGGTAAGGGTCCCGTTCTGTGTCACGCACAGGGGGTAGCGGCACATCTGATCGTCTGGTATCAAGACTGTAGCAGACAGGGTGGTGGAGCGGGTGGACGAAGCCCTCAAGGTTGATGTGATGCATTGGGCAGCTTTCTATGTGCGCCTTCGATCTTTTTTGAGAGAACATTGATGGTTCTAACGGTACTTACGCAGGAGCTACGGATGCGAATGGGCAATAAGAAGATCTATCACCTCGAGGCTTGGGTAGTGAAGATCATGTGTCTGTACAAGGTGCGATTACACCCGCCACCTGGTGGCGGAAGACGACTAATAAGTGAACACGTCCAGCACTTCACGTATAACTTTGACATGTCGGAGTTCGATTGAGTGAGGGTACTACTACGGTCCATCTGTCGGTGACAAGTTCTGCGATAGTGTATGGTATAATATACTGTAGATGACCTCGATCATGTTGAGATGTCCGAATTGAGATTCCAGGCTAGTGGTAGTTACCTAAATTTGTTGCCTTCCTGATTTCCTACCTCTGCGACGACCGCCAAGAACGCAATGGTCAGTCCACCAAGCCAACCTGCCATTCGACGCATGTTGCTCATCATCCGAAGCTTATCTTCTCAGTGTTCAAGACTCTCACCGACCAACGCGTCACCGTCGAGCTCAAAAATGACCTCTCCATATCTGGCGTACTCAAATCCGTTGACCAGTGGGGTCTGCACTTATAGCTTCTTCAAACACCACTTTTGACGCGTGAGCCCTCGACCCTGTAGGTTCCTCAACATCCGCCTGGATTCGATCAAGGTTCTCGATGAGACGAGACACCCGCACATGGTAAGCATTTGCGTCCATCCATGGGGTTTATGAGAGAGGAAGTCTTCATCTGTTCATACCCTATCCAGATGGCGGTGAAGAACTGCTTTATCCGCGGATCGGTCGTTCGATATGTGCAGTTACCTGCAGAACATGTCGACACGCAACTACTTGAGGATGCGACACGAAGAGGTGGGGTGAACACGTTTTCTCTTATTTCTGAACACATCTCATGTCCTTAATCCTTCTTTCCCTTGCTCAGAGGCCGCCAACCAAGCGAAGCGGTGACAAGTGTGAAATCGAGTTTCAACGTTCACGATCCACAAGCACAATGGCTCTCGTGCACAAATTCAGTCGATCTAGGATAAAAAGAAAACTTGCCCGAGCGCTCGCCGATCGACAGTGTACATCATGGTGTAATAACCTATGTATTCACGACATTTCCCTAGCTCTTACATACGCCAATGTTTGCCAATTTTGGAACTTTTCTGGATCTAACAGGATCGCTTTCTGCGCGCACCTGAAAGCTTCTTTCCCCTTCGCAGCAATGGCAAGCAATGGAAGGGTCTCCTTCATTTCCGTGATGTCCTCTTCCGAAGAATGGATCCCAAGGATAGCTTGTGTTGTCTGAAGATTTCCTTGCTGTAAAATCAACGAGGCAAGTTCACGTCGTAGTTGCACGTTTGATGGCTCAGCGTGCAGCGCTTTCTGGGCTATTCTGGTGGCTTGTTCAACATCGCCCTGAGGTTTGCGCGTCAGTTACTTTTGGAATTCTATGAATGAATAACTTCACCTGACTGAGATGGTGTTGTACAAGAAGATACATGACGTCTCTTCTTGGATCCAGCTCTTGTCGGCGCTCTATAGAGAGGGATTGGATTTCGGACAGGGCGGCATCTACCAGACTTTCGTCCTCCGTAAGGATGCCCATTCCCGCTAGCGTGTTGATCGCCATCAGGCTTTCAGGGTCCGCTGTGATACTGGATTACTGTGAGCCGAGCATATGAAAATGGGGACTGTTTCTTTACCTGTCCAGTAACAATGCCTTTGCAGACTCCTTGAATTCCTCCGTCCCGATTGCCCACATGCATTGTGCAAGTAATACAGTAACGTGGGCACGAAGGAGGTAGTCCTCCCCGGAACTATCCAGCGCACTTTGGAAGGTCGTCATCGCGGATTGCAGATCCCCGAGTTTGAACTGCGCTAATCCTGTCCCAAATAACGCTTGCACCCTGAGAACTGTCGTCTCCGCATCATTATCAGGAGCTTCTTCGGGAAGCAGTCCAAGCGCTGTCTCGAATGATTCGAGAGCACTAGTATGATTACCTAGACCAAGTTTCAACCGAGCAAGGTTTGCGTGAGCAATCGTGAACTGTCTCTCAACAAGCGGGTCTTCGGATTCCTCGTAAGCGGCTTCCAACAGGGCAATTGCACGAGAGATCCATCGTGCGCCTTCTTCGAGCCGGTCCAAACGCTCGCACAAAAGGCCCAAGAGGTGGAGCGCACATGGGTCTTGTGGGCACCGTTGGGCGTAGCGGTTCAGAACGAAGAAAGCAGGAAGTAGCTCTTCCTTGACTCCACCTTGGGAGCGCGTGGTGACCGACAGCGCGGCGAACACTCTTGATGCGAATTCGAGATCAGCCAATGGCTATTCAAGTCAACTCCTAGGATGAAGAAATGCGAAATGTATTCTACGCACCAAACCAGCATTGAGACCGACTGCATGTTCGAGTAGTCCGCGAGCATCAGCATCACGTCCATCTGTCGCAGCCACCATCGCTTGCCCAACCCAAGCAAGGGTATAATCAGGGTCCAGTATTTGTGCCCGCTGTAGCGTCTCATTCGCCAATTCCAAATCATTGTGGTATAGGTACAAAAGACCCAGGTTGGCCCATGCAACCACACTCTGTCGCACACAATTTTAAGACCTTGGTGTGATGGCGCGCATACATGGAACAGACCTTCGAATCGTGTTCTAGAGCCTTGATATATGCGTGTTGCGCCGCCTTCGGCTTTCCGAGGAAGTACATATTGCCCAGTGCGGTCCAATAAACGGGGTTTCCGGGTTCTTTTTGCAGTGCCTGTTTCAAAAGCGATATTGCAGATTCTGACGCAGTTTCATGAGTATTACTTTTATCCTCTGCGCACCATGCATAGAGTGCCACCGCCAGGTCGAACAGCGCACTGCCCAGGACGATATCTTCTGTTGAACCAACGGTGATTCTATAGTCATAAGCAGCAACAGAGGCTTTGAGAACATGGCGGCGCGTTAATGGGGCAAGTTTGCTCATCGATTGTGGGGAGAAAACTTGTGCGATACGGGTGCTTGCATGGCCTTGCAACAAGGAATTTGTGCGGCCAAGGATATCTTCAACGGATCTTTCGTCCATAAACACGGCTGCCTTTGATAGTCCGAATAGGGCATCTGCGACTACCTTCCATGTCACGCCTCCATGACCAGGACTTTCCTGTGACGTCGTGAAGCATGTTATGATAGCCGCAACGAAGGATTGTTCGGATCTTGAGCTGAAACCGGTAAAGCGTTCCTGATGAGCAAGGTCTAGTTGTGTTTGCGCAAGGGACAGTAATACTCCGATCTCCTTCGGTCGTGCATCCAGAATCGATTTGAAAGAAAGGAGAGCTTCGACAAGTCTACCAGTTTGGTGTTGCACCTCGCCAATCAAAAAAGTGCAAATCCAGTCGTTTGGATCAAGTTCATGAGCCTTCGCGAGAGCTTTCAGTGCCGCGGCGTGGCGACCAGCCTTACTGTAGGCCTCCCCAAGACGGAGCCACAAGAGCTGATCTTCTGGTTCTGCGCGTAAGGCGACCTGAAGGGCTTCAATAGATTGCACATAATTCCTGTGCATCTATTTCACTGAGAAATGAACAATGCCGACTTGCATCTGGCTCACCAACTCTACCACGCCAACCGCTTTCCAGGCCCAAGTGTTCGTAGGGAGGTATCTGCCCACGATTGCACCATCTTGAGTCTGAATTCCAGCATCCAATCCGCCTTCGCCATCAATAGTCCTACGGGCGACGACTTCGACGAGGTCCCATTCTCGTTCGTCGGCAAATCCCTCTGCAAGTCTCTCAGCGGCGCCTGCTTCCCGTGGATCGAGTTCGAATGCTTTTTGGAAACACTTGGAGGCTCGCGTTGGATCAGGTGGATCCGCAAACTCGGAGTAATATATGCCGAGGGAAGTGTACGCAGGTGCGTATGTCCGGTCGCACTTCAAGGAATCGATGAAGTGGGAGAAAGCTTCTTCACAGGAGTCGCCTGGGCTCGAGGTAAGAAACAGTCAGCTGGTGAATAGGCAACGTGAACCAACCTCCCATCTTCCAGCAGCATTGCCCTATGCGCCATAGGCATCGGGCTCGATCCATATCATGTTCGTCGCCTTGTAAATTATTCAGTACCTCCTTCAACCCCTGAACGCCTTCTCCGATTTGAGTCTTGCTGAGACACCAAGCCCGCTCCTCTTTCACGCGGACGCTTTTCTGGGTTCCTGGCGAAACCAGTGACGTCGCTTTGGTGAACAATCCTTCAGCCTCCTCCCATTTTCCTGTGTGCTGGAGAACATAACCACGGCCCATCAACGCGTCCACATTATTGGGGTCAAACTTAAGGATATCGTCTAACAGTCGAAGAGCACGCGGGTGATGTTTTGGTGGGTGTAACTGCACGAGAGCGCTCGCAAGGTCCACATTGAATGCCTTGCGTACTCTGAGAGATGTAAGCATTGCATATTGCGAGTTAGAGAACATGAATATTCACTGATGAATCGTGCGCCCTGTATTTTGCTCGTGCTTTCGCACGAGCTCAAGTCCGCTTTCTGCTACATTGATGACACTGGAGTAATCAAGTTCTTGCAAGTAGACCTCGGCTACTATGCGATTAGCTAGGAGCGAATCGGGTAACAACCCAAAAGCTCCCTAGCGAAACAAGTGAGACGCCGGAATGTCTTGAGGGTTAAACCTACCATAACGATGTCAATTGGGTCATGATCTTCGACCGCCTGTCGAGAATGCTCGTTATCTTCATCTTCATCAAGAGGCGTTCTAGTGTATAGAAAATAGCCTCTAAGTAGCCGCGCCAGCGGATTTGCGGGTAAAAGCTTCATGTACTGCCTAAAATAATCCATGCCATACCCAGCTATCACAGCTCTAAGCAACTCCACCTGGAAGAGACTGATCAACAAACCTATCGAGTCACTATCCTTTCCTTCGAGGAATATAGACCAGGAAATTTCATCAGGTACTCCAATTATAATCACACCATCGACAAGCTCGTCAAGCTCTTTCCCAAGGGGAACCTTCTCCGAAGATGTCGGCGGTAGTGCATAGAAGTATTTTTGTTTGTACACGATGAGCTTTGTCTCGGTTGAACGACGGAGCCCGTCAGAGGTATTTGGATGGTTCAGGACTTCCTGATAGAGTGATGGCAGCTGGGGTGGACAATAAGTAGACATTATACTCCTGTTGAACTGATCGTACCCTAGATGTACCCCACACTTCCACCCCGATATCCTTCTTCAGTTGGTCGGGAGATGGACCTCCAAGACGCGTGCGTTTCCTATCGAATTCATTCTTGACCAGAACTTCTTCATCCCACTCAATTATTGATATGACTTCTTCAATAATTGAGAGCGAATTGTGAACTGCAGCTTGCACGTCAAATATTGGAGATGCAGTCGGGTTGGTTGGATCCGGTGGTGGTAAACTTGACAATGTCACAGACAATGACGAGTCAGGAAGCAAGTATGAGAGGGCGCTCACTACCTGCATGAAGAGTAGCTTTGGTCAGGTACTTAATGTAGCATTGAATGCACCTACTTGTTGACGAGTACCGTGTTGTCTCCTGATCGAAATCACTTTCTGGAGAGTCTCCGCGCATTTGGTGACATCGTCACTAGAGAGAATTTCTGGCCAAGGCATAAGGAGACTTGTGTGTCAAGGCCATACCTTTTGGCAAACATTTGCATGATGTGTTCCAGCGCCTCCGAGAAAACATCCCATCGACCACTTTTCTCGTAAAGTTGTGATATGCCCTGTGCAGCCGGTTGACTTGGTCAAGTGACCTGTGATGACAGACGTGACTTGCCTGCCAGGCAAGGATCTGGTCTGGCTTCAACTCGATTGCTTTACGATAATACTGTGCGGTTGTCAAGCCACCCGAATACGTGATACACACGATGACTTACTTGTTCGCTCTTGTCGTGCTCTCCCAGCTCAAGGAGGGCGAGACCTAGGAATACATGCCTGTCGTTTTGTTAGTCGGATCAATGGTACCCGAAAAGAATCTGAACCGAGACGCACGCGTTATAGTTGTCGGGTTCATAATCGAGAACTTGGAGTGCTGCATCACGAGCCGTCTCATATTGCTTCCTTCCGAGAGCGTCTCTCGCTATCTTGAGTTTTGTTTTGGCAAACGACGAGGACATTGTCGATGTTGGTGGCCACTGGCAGTAGAACCTCTGTCGAGGTTATGAAGTAGTTGACAGCTCGGATTCGTGCTGGTTCCAAGTCAATTGACCGGTCAGTGATTGGAAAATAGCTTGAATTATCACGCCTCAGTCCGACTCGGAGTTGGCGAGGTGAACTGATGCCTGCTGGATCAGGGTGCCTGAGAATTGAAATCATTAGTCACTCAGGAACGTAACGGGATTTGCCACGGATGTGGTCCAAGGCCGTAGGGTGATATATAGTGGACCGCTTTCCCGCATAATTAAGAGGTTAACAGGAAAGCTGCGCCTGTCTTTATTGAGTGTGGCACAATATATTATACGAGCACCTATGAGTGGGAGACCCGAAACGTTTAGACCCTGTTTTATGCGGGGTAAATAAGATACAGGAATGCCAGACTCCGAAAGTACATGAGAACCGTGACCACAACCACATTAATGCCTGCGAGTCTTTGGGCGTCACCTTTCAAGTTGTTCATCTCAGGAAGAACTGTCTAATTGCGTGGAAGAGATATCTCGTCACCGACTTGTTCCCTCCTGCGCCTAAAAATTCTGAGAAAGTTCGCCCTCCGGTACTTAGCAGGCCCCCTGACGAGACATAGTTCGTCAATCAAGCCCGACAAGTCTGCTTGAGTCTCTCCATCCACAGATAATGAAGAAATAGATGCAACGCGCGCGCCAATCCCTAGGGCATGAAGGCATCCCGTCCACGCATCAACTGAGCGGCCATCTGTGATAACGAGAAGAGGGCAGACGTCGCCATTGCAGGAAACATAAAAGTTCCGCAATCCTTCCGCATTAGAATCTGACATCGTCCCAGCGAAAATCAACAGATCGGCGTCGCCTTTGGATATCCTTGGGGTGATGTAGCTATTCGAAAGATCACCAGCATGCAAGAAGACAAACGAGCGTCCATTGATGTGAGAAGTGATTCGTCGGGGGTCGCCAAAGACGCCCGAATGAAAGAGTAGAATGTCGGTCTGATAGAAAACGACATTGGGAACGGATTGAACATTCTCCCAACCAGACTTCATCATCGACCGAAAGTCAAGTAAGGCGGCTTTGATAAGGGCATTGGTGTCGGACGCTGGTCTGGTGGCAACGCGGTGACAATTGTCCATAATCAGCTTCCGGACCAACTGTTGTGACTCGGCGCTGCGCCTCTCAAATACAGAACCCACGAGCCTCGCCATGTCGATGGTTGTAACGCATGCGTGGTCGTCGAAACGCATCTTGTACTTGGCTAATTCCTTCTCGCCTTTAGTCCACCAACCTTCCATCGAAGTCGGCTCGTTCTCCAATCCCGTCACAACAGCAACGATGGGAACCTTCTTCCTGCATATCGCAGAATAAAAGATGGCATAGTTCCTCGCCAGCGACTTCCTAACACTCGGACCACGAATGCAGTAGACGAGAAGGTGGACGCCATTCGCACTCCGTAGCTCACGGAGTAGCTTGCTCAGATTTTTCTCGGCTATTTCGGGCGAGACACGACCCCGTGTGCCTTCATCGAGGCCTGCGGTATCCCAGATATTGACCTTCTCCCCGTTGATGGTTATCGAATATTGACGGCTCTGAAACGTGCATCCGAGAACACCATTGGAAGTATCCGCGGCTTTCTGACCAGCGAGCATGTTGATTAGGGAGCTTTTGCCGACCCCACTGTCGCCGAAGATCACGACATTACGAGTTTTTGTGATCTGAGAAGAGTTGACTTCTGGGTCAAGGTTGATAAGAACGCTCTCTTACCTCAGGGACGGGTTTACGAGGCTTCGAAGCTATTTGAGAACTAAACTAAACAACGGATCGTTGATAGTACTCACTTTGGTGTATTCGGGGTCGTTGATATCAAAATCCAACGCAAAGATCGTGGGCTGCTGCTGCAATTGAATGTGCTATGTGGTTCACGTCAAGTTGAGGATAGAGAAATCAATGTCAGGAGCTACCGCGGGTGGCCGGTCGGTGCTTAATCTCTTGGCAGGCGGGCTTGCAAAGTCAACAGCCAGTCCTCCGGAAGGGTTCTGGCGAGATCTATAAGCCAATTCACACTGTCCCTCGGGAAACAAGAACGTACGTCTGAGCGGCGCGCAACGGGTGCCATGTATGCCGTTGCGAAGAAGGTCAGGCTCCTAAATTCGTCACGACACCCACGACGAGACTACCTCTATATGTAACCTTGGAGCAAGGTTCGCGAGTGCGCTAAATGGTTGCGCTCACCTTGCATACGGGCCTCGAGGCAAGTTTTGCAAATGGGAAGGCTATGCCCATACAACCAAAAGAACAACATGAGCACCCTAATCCCTACTTCGTTTGATCAGACGCGGTGACCTTGTGAATTCACAGCATGTCATATTAGGGTAGTGGGGTTGGCAACGAGGTTGGGGGCACTCACCACATGCTCGTTGCACATAATGCTTCTTTTGAACCATGAAAATGTCCGTCGGGTAAGCCAGGGTCCAAAGTTAGGATGACTCGAGGGGAGGCTAGAATGACGGCCGAATCCTGGATCATTGTTGGCGTTGAACGTTGAACTGCCACCACCGTTTGAACTTCAGTGTTGTTTTCCACGCATAGCACAGTGGTGGACCAACTTGGCTTGTCAAGCCTCTTTCAAACCGCTGTCTTCCACAAATGCCCTATATCCGAGAGCGAAACCGAGGGTGCGAAGACCGGAGAAGCTGTCAGCCTTGTCCACCGACTCCACTCGGGTCAAGTACAGTTTTGATGGTCCACAAGACTCCGACATCAAGCCCCTCGCGTCCTCCTCGTTGTCGGCATCCACCTTTGTATGACATATGGGCGCTCCTGATCCATCAGATCTTCAGAAAAAAAACCTTATCGTAATGATTTTAGATCCGACAGGTATTGCTTTCGATCACAGTAAGCATGCAGCACCCCACTGCAGCTGTTTCATTGGTATGTCATCAGTGATCACTAGTGGAAGCATCCCAGATGGTCATCACGCTGCCTTCTCCCTTGTCTGTATGCAATGCCTTGCGCAGTAGAACGGACCCTGGTGATACTCTTACCACGGACGGTGTTACGATGATCATCACACCCAAGAAAGGCGCCCATCGAATCTTGATATCGGTCGGCAAATGTCCAGCCTGAGAAGCTCGCAACATTCAATATGGAGTCCCTGCAGTTCCTTTGTTCTCGGGAACTGGTCAAACCCGGAGTTCTTGGAGAACACGTCGCCTGCATGCCACTCTTATAAATGGCGTGGCTTGTGAACGGCCAAGTTCCCAGATCCCAAGGTCCGGACGAAGACGTAGCACATCACACACCTGCCCATCTGCCACCGTACTGCCCATCGACTCTTCGCCCTCAGCCGCATCTGTCTTCTGCCATGCGGTCAGATAGCATTTGTTCTAGTCCCACCACCTCCGAGCATCCCAAACGCCGTAATATTCTTATTGTCGGAGACGTCGGCGTGGGGAAGAGCTCCCTCGTCAATCTTATCGCCGGTGAAGAGCGAGCCATCACTTCGAGTGGTGCTAAAAGCTGCACGCTTCACTCACAGGAACACATCGTCCATCTCGACGGCGCCGAGTTTGCCCTGCATGATACAGCTGGTCTGCATGAAGCCCAGGGCCACATGAAGGCGACTGAATACCTGGATGCCGTTTACCAGGCTTACGCGCTCATTTCTAGACTCGAGCGGTCGGGTGGCATCAGTCTCCTCGTATTCTGCATGAAGGGCGGACGGATCTCCGTCACGACGCAGCAGACATACAACCTTTTCGTGGACGTACTTTGCAACCGCCAGGTTCCCGTCGTTATCGCCGTCACGCATATGGAGATGCACGACCCCATGGAGCAGTGGTGGGTAGAGAACGAGAAGGCAATCCAGGAGTATCGACTCAGATCCCACGGGCATGCTTGTATCACGACCGCCCGCGGCTACAGAAACGCGTTCAGCGACAAATATGAACAGTCTAGGGAGATTATCCAGAAGCTCCTTTTGGACTATAGCAGCCGGGTCGTTTGGAAAGATGAGAAGGCAAATTGGGTCAAGCGGGTGGTGCTGCACATGCGCACTTGGCTGTCTCCACATCGTCAAAAGCAACTTGACGGCAGCGATCTAAGGAGGAAACTGGTCAAGCGGTGCGGCTTCTCAGCCAAGGACGCCGAACTTGTTGCTCAGAAGATTGAGCAAACGCGGAGGATGTCTGGGGACACCTCGGACGAAGACAAATCATCGTTCGACGAGAAACTTGGAATTGACAGCGGCAGTTTCGTTTCTTTGCCAGTGGTTCCTTACACTTCGTAATCAACAGCTCTGTGTGTTCAGGATTGGAAACTCGCATGCTTACGATATGGACAATCGATACGCCAAGTATGGTCTCGAAATCCTACGTTTGCTTCCTCGCTATGGTCTCTTTTCTGTGTCCACTCGCAGTATGTAACGATACTAGTACTGTAACCCCTTTTCGTCATCTATGATCTCATCTCTGGTTCTTCATTTTGTGGCGTGACGAGTCTGACGCGCCATTACTTCCGTCCCGACCACACACAAAAGTCTTATGTATCACATGGCACAGCAATTGACGAGGACAGAAATGTATCTACTATGTCTACACATTGAAAATGACAGGAGCCTTACCATCTGGTGGTCAGGTTCAGGGACATCAACAAAGACTTGCTTCAGGCAGTTTCAATTAGCAAAAACCAAGTCACTTGAATTATTCACCAATGTGAGAAAGTACAGTAGCCCCAGTGATTTTTCAATCATACCCTAGTGCTGCAACCATATTTCCTTTTTTTTTGCAAATGCTCAGTAGGATCATCCAGGAAACTTTACATGTTGAAGCTTCAGACTGTGCTTTCAGTTTATGTGAATGTACAAAGATGCATCTCTTGCAAGGTGATGATGAAATCAATGTTTGCACTATCTCTGGTGCTCATTCTATTTTTAGTCAGAAGCTCAAATAGCTTTAACTCTCATGAACAATTTATGAGAGAATTTGGACTGAAAAACATCACACATTTTCCCATGCATAAACAGTCACTAGATGTACATGAATTTCATCATGGGTCTTGATTTGTTTCTGAGAATTCTTTGCCTTTAGGACTTGTCTCCCTTCCATCTCCTACTCCATTTTCACCATTAGAGTATTGCCTTTATTTAGACACTGGAGTCTCTATAATGGAACTGTTGGTGGATAGAATCTTATGAGAAAGAGACATTTAAATACCCATGCAATTTTGGAGGATGACATTCAAGAACATATCCACTTTTTCCTTCCAAGATAACTTTCCATATTTCTTGACAACTCCAGCTAGTTCCTTTTTAACCTTGCCAGGTATATTTGATGCCTTGTATTGTTGGGCAGCAGTGAAAAATGATTTAGGATCCTTTTGCTGAGCTAGATAAAAAGAATGTTCTGAGACCAGGATAATATCTGTATCATGTGAAATCAATCAGATTTACTGCAATAGACACATAAACAAACAATTAAAATATACCAGCAGAAGCATAAAGGATTTGTTCCCATGTAGTAAAGTTGGCCTGGA